>JANHFL010001229.1:100782-111339 GCA_032468155.1 Oxyrhabdium leporinum | reverse complement strand
AAGCCCGAAATAGATCTATACCAGTCTCTCTGAATTTTTAAGAACATCAGTAAAAAAAATATAACCACACATATACATATATATATATATATATATATATATATACATATACATATACATATACATATTTCTCTCTCATGAGTACATCACTGGGTATCAACCTGGACCTCTGGTTGGTTTCCATTCTCTTCTTCCTCCTTGAAAACTCTCTGAAAGATAATGTTTAGGTTGTACGTAGTATGATATTCCTTCTTTCTCCCCAGTAGAAAATAGATCAGTGGGTTAACACTGCTGTTTAGACAGGCACATAGGTAGCCATATGTAATTAAATTGTCATACTTGTGCTTGAAAAGAGTCTCATTGAGGTAAATGGCACTTGGTGGAATAGAAAAGATGAGGAAGAAAAACAGGGCAAGCAGGGTGACTTTGAGAAGTTTTCCTCGCTTCTGCATTTGTGATTTAAGGTAGCCTTTGATGAAGAGGGCCAGACTGGAGACCACCATGAATGGGATGCAAAGAGAGGTACATATGAGAATGTGATAGAATGAAGGGAAGGCTTTAGTCAGTCTCTGCTCAAACAGAACATAATGAATTATGCAGAGGAACAAAGAGATTAGCCATGAAAAGGCACAGAGTAGGAGGGACAAGTATGAGGGCTGATGGCATCGATACCAAATTGGGAAGAAGAGAGCCAAACACCGGTCAATGCTGATGATTGTCAAAAGAAATTGACCAGTGCAATAAGTGCATATGAAACATTCTGTTATTATTAGGGGAAACAACCTCTTAGTCAGGTACAGAATTCCTGTCAGAAACAGGAATAGCAGAGTCCCACTGTCAGCCAGGGCCAAATTGAGGATAAAGACAGTGAAGGAATTTCTCTTCATCTTGCATCCCAAAAGTCGGATGACACTTCCATTTCCAATAATTCCTGGAATACAGATTAAAATGATTAAAGAATAGATGACTTCTTTCTGGTATTCAGGTTCAGAAACGCTGCTCTTTGAGTAGATGACGTCAGTCTCATTGTGATCACTGTACCTGAATGCCAAACTTCCCATTTTAGCATCCGTTGTTCCAGAAAAGTATGGAGTTTTCATATTTGGTGGCCGTCTCCTATGGAAATGAATCTTACTGCGATTTTCTTGCTTTTGCTTCGTGCTGAAGGCTAAGGATGGATCCAGACAGCTAAAGGACAAAGCACTCACCCATGGTTTAGTCAAGAGCGATCGAATGACATTGGTATCTGTTCTGATTTTTCCAAGAAGTGTGTGAAAAGGATGTGGACAATTTCACAGCAAATCTTCAGCAAAAAAATATTTTTTTAAAAAAAAATCACTCGGGTTATCCTTTCGGGTACTTCTGCATTGGTTCTTGTTCAAGAAGGCAGAAATGCTGACATCTGTGCTTGTAGATTATTATCTCCCATCACTGTTCAGCCATATGGGTCAATTCATCATCTATCATCATCTGGTTTCAGAACCCATAAAGAATTTGACTCCTACACAGTAAAGGTCTTGTTTCACCTTAAGGCCTTTCCATACAAGCAAAGCAGAAACGACTCATGGAGAATCATTAATTTGGTCACTTTGACAACTAAAAGAAGAAATATTTTTCTGTTTTGTGGGTAGTTTGGTTTCCTCTGCTTCTTCATAAGTACTCAGTCATATCTAAAGTTAAAAAATGGTCAGATGATCAGTTTAATAGCATTCAGTACAGTAGGGCTCTTTCCATCTTTATTTTAAAGTGTAAAACAATTGCCGTTATTAATCATAATTCTTATTTTTCTAAAACGTTCTCTTGGAGTCCACCTATACATAACAGAACAGTTAATAACATTCTGGTTGGTTTTTTGTTTGCTCCCAGTTAAACATCACAAGAGAAGGAAAAAATATGGTCCTTTGGAATATTAACTGATAAAGGTCTTCCCTGCTAAATATTTCTAATAATGTAGAATCTCACATGGTTGGTGACAATTTAACATGGATTCTAGATGGCTACCATCTCATTGAACTGAACCAAACCAAACCAGACTAAACTGCAAGCTAATGAAATAAAATATAGTATACAATGAAACTATTCTCCAGAGCACCAGAGGGCAGGACAAGAAGCAATGGGTGGAAATTAACCAAAGAGAGAAGCAACTTAGAATGAAGGAGAAATTTCCTGACAGTTAGAACAATTAGTTAGAACTTCTGGAACAACTTGCTTCCAGAAGTTGTAAATGGTCCAACACTGGAAGTTTTTAAGAAGAGATTGGATAACCATTTGTCTGAACTGGTGTACGGCTTCCTGCCTAAGCAGGGGGTTGGACTAGAAGACCTCCAAGGTCCCTTCCAACTCTGTTATTGTAACTTCTAACTTCTAAACAATGGCTGTATACAAACATCAGAGAAGCCACCTTAAATTCATCTCCTGCCCCAAGTCAATTCTCTTTTGTAGAATGGCCGAAATGTAAGGACATATTTTTATAACAATATAAAATGTGTAATTCCTTGATCTGAAAAAGGAATGAATGTAGGGGAGAAAGAGGAGGGAAAAGGTTAACAAAAGACAAGCATGTTTGATAGATAGCAGACAATTGCAGAAATATCTCTGCTTTCTGTGACTTGAAAAAAAAAAAACATAATCAAGGTGTACAGCTGCACAACACAAGACATATCCAGAGACAGTTCTCCAAAACGCAAATGAGGAGATTAGAATTAGGTCATAGGAGGGGGGAAAGTCACTAGAAAAGAACCAAGACATCTTCACAACGTTTCTAGCAAACATTTGAAAGGAAACAATGTTCTTGACAAACAGCCACATCTGACAAGAAGAACAAGAGCAGATTTGTGGGTCACTGCAGCTTAGGACTTGACAAGGGCCATCAGTTAGTTTAGTTTACTTTATTGTCACTGCACCTTGTACAATGAAATTAAATGCCATCTTCAGTGTACATCATGACTATAAAAATAAAGCACAAACACACATCCTTCGCATTCTATACAACTGAATTGAAAACTCCTGATATTGCATTAATATTGCACTCTACAGTAGAATTCAATATAGTTACCGCTCTGGGATAGAAGCTGTTTTTCAGCCTATTTGGCCTTGGGTTTATTATCCTGTACCGTCTGCCAGATGGTAATAGTTTAAAAAAAAAGGGTGCCCAGCATGAGATGGATCTTTAAGAATGTTTTGAACTTTCTTAAGGCAGCGGGAGCTATAAAGCTCTTCCCAAGAGGGGAGAGGGCAACCAATGATACTCTGGGCAATGACGTTAATCCTCTGGAACGCTATCCTATTTGCCACTGTGCAATTGGCAGACCATACACAGGTGCAGTAAGTTAAAATACTCTCTATGGTGCAGCGATAGAAGGTCACCAGCAGTTTTTCATTCAGTTGTTCCTTCCTGAGAAGCCTCTGGTAGTATGATCTCTGCTGGGCCCTTTTGACCAGTGCTGCAATGTGAATGCCCCAGGTTAGGTCCTCTTTTATGATAACGCCCAGAAACTTAAAACTGGCCACTTTCTCCACTCGGTCTCCATTGATAAGCAAGGTCTGATCTATTCCTTCTATAGTCTACTATAAGCTCCTTGGTCTTATTGGTGTTGAGGACCAAGTTATTATCTCCACACCACGAAAGCAACTGGTCCACCTAATCTCGATAGGCAGACACACACACACACACACACACACACACACGGAGATGAGTCCCACCACTGTTGTATCATCTGCAAATTTACTAATAGTATTACTAGCGTGAGTGGGAATGCAGTCATGCACATAGTAAGGGACTCAACACGCAACCCTGTGGTGTACCAGTCAGAGCAATGTGAAGAGTGATGGCTATAGCATCCTCTGTAGATCTATTTCTTTTGTATGCAAACTGATGTTTACCAAATGTATGCAGAAGACCAGAAATGATGTGCCGGAAGACCAATTTCTCAAAGCACTTCATGATGATAGTGACTGAGTGCCACTGGTTTGTAATCATTGAGGTTATTGATAGGGAACTTCTTTGGCAGTGGAACAATGATGGAAGCCTTCAAACAAGATGGATTAGTGGACTGGGATAAAGACCGATTGAGGATCCTGGTAAAGACTCCAGCCAACTGATCAGCACAATCTTTGAGCACTCAGCCAGAGATACCATCAGGACCGGCAGCCTTTCTAGGGTCCACAGCCCTCAGAATGTTTAGAGACAGTTACAGTTTGAGAAGGAAACAATACCCCAAATATAACCTTAGTTAAAATTTACATTTATATATAGTATGTGATTCTACAGTATAGGTAACGACCATTAACAGGCATTTGTTGCATTGACGGTTATCTGTCTTGTCTTGTGTTACTTCATACATATATTGTGTGTTGCTTTGATTTAATTATGTTATATCCCACTTTTTCTTCAAAGCTCAAGCCATAGTGCATAGAATTCGCTCCTTTCATTTTTCCCTACATCAACAATCCTGTGAGAAAGATTGAGCCAAAGGTGACCACTGGAGACACAAAAAGTCTAGATGCAGCAGTGATTTCACAACTGAATTTCTGCACTTTCCACGTGCATTATGTCCATAACACAGTTGGGGCTTCAGTCATGCAGCCACCAACTTGACTCCTTCTTCTCATAGACCCTTCTAGATCAGGCTAAGAGGACTTCTATTCCTTTACAAGAAAAACAAATAATTGTTTTTTTTTCCTGCAAGGAAAAATGTGTTGCCCACCATAAAAATCTGCTGCAATATTGGGTTTTTAAAAACTTTTCAACCTAATTTGCAGTATTAATCAAAACTTCTGAGCTGAAGCCAATACATTTCAAGCAACTGTCCCTTTCATTCTGAGCACTTTGGGGTAATGGTTGTTGTTAATTAGATGAAGAAAAAAAATTACATTTTCTGCTGATTATTCAATCAACAGCCCAAAGAGAGCCTCATATGTTTTATAGATAGATACTAGATAGCTACTAAAATTGGGCTGCAAAAATCAGGTTAATTACTAGATGATAGCAAAGAGTTGGAATTTTCTATGCTTTTTTGTTCTTTATCTAGTGGTTTTTCATTTTTTTTATAAGCCAGATTTGATAACCCTACTAGTAACTCATCAGAAGAAGGTAGGACTCCAGTTTTATTTTTCATTATCTGGATAATAGAATGCAATTTGGCACAGCTGGCAGTTTCTGCTAAAAAAATGATTCATATTAAGTAAGAATTATGTGAAAAGGCCAGGAAGAATGTCAATGCTATAATAGCTCTCTGTAGAAAAGCTTGCATGTTGTCTTTTTCATGCATTAATATTTATTACTGACTCTAAATTAAAGAAATACCCAAATACTTAAGAGGGAAAAATCAGGAATAGCTTATTCCTCCTTCATTCTCCCTGGAGCAGAGATCGGAGTGTAAAAGCAATGGCCAGAATAATTAAGGCCTAGAGGGAAAGGCAGGCATTGCTCTCTGCTTCAGAATACATATTGATGTGTAGTTCATTTACTCAACCCACTGAATGAGTTTTTGGTTTAAACAATCAATTGTTCCTCAATACCAAGCAGGCCAAGGGTAGAAATCCACCAGTAGATTAGTTATTAAGATAATTAATAAAGCCCCATCAAGATTTTTTTTCAAATGACTGCACACTGAGAAACCTCTGGATTCTGCTCATGACTGCCATCTCACCAGATTCTATTCATCTCTGATTCTGCTCTGTCCTGACTTTTCCCTCCACAGGCCTTCATGCCTGCAGTAAAATGCTGACAAGTACCGAAAACTGATTGTAATAAACAGAGTCAATCACTGGCAGCTGAATCTTTTGGTGCTTCATAGAGAGAAACAAATGTTGGGGAGGGAATAAGACTTAGAAGGTGCTGTTGGAGAAAGGCAGAGTCTTAAGGAAGTTATTAAGTTAGAGCTGCATAGCAATTTTATTTTGATGGAGACAAACACAAATGTCATTGTATTATATTATTCCAGTTTGTAGGGATCTGATTTCTTTTTGACTGAGACAAATGTACTGTGTTATTCAAGTGTGATTTGAATTTCGTCTTAGTAAAATGCAGTTTAGTGAAATGCAACCAAAAAGTTCTAACTCATACGTGTGAATTATCACCATGTATTCTTAATACAATTTAGCATCCAGTGGCACTGTCCAGTGGCATTGCTACAATTTTCCTGTACTTACAAGTTACTGATGCTGAGAAATAAAATAACCAAGCACATGTAAATATATGGAAGACCTTGAAAAAATAGGCTTTTAATTTTTATCTTACTGAGACCCAGATTCTTTGAGTGATTGAGACATGAAAAGCTGAGAACCGTTGTTGAGAACCATGATTTCCTAGGAAGGTTGAATTAAATGTTATTCACTGGATGTCTTCAGGCAGAAACTAGCCAATCATTTGTCAGGGATGCTTTAAGTTGGTTACTGGCACAGAGTAGGAAGTTGGGTATCTGACAAAATAGCCACTTTCAACTTTAACATTCTTTGAGTTTTGAAAGACAAATTCCTTGTGTGTCCAATCACACTTGGCCAATAAAGAATTCTATTATATTCTATTCCACTCAAAGTAAGCATTATTCCAGAGAAGTGTTATATAATTGGTAGGCATGACTTCCATTCTGCTTGCTTCATGTTGATAAAACTTCCATTCATATGCTTTGAAAATAATTCATGAAAGTTAGGTGTATATTTTAAAGATACTAAAACAACTAGTATGTACAGGAGTACTCACCTTAGGGCCATAATGAAGCTTGCCCATTGCGGTTTCAAGGTGTGACAGCCATTAACTGAAACAGCTTTTTTAATGACCCCCCAAGCCCCCTGCTCCTCCTGATGTGGTCATTAAGCAGAGCAGAGTTGGGAAAGGCTCTGGGAGGCCTAGTGAAGGCTCAGGCCCACCTCTCCCTCTAGTGCTCTCTGAGGCAGCCCACGCTCTGATTCCTACACCTTGGGGTCCCCGTAGCCCTTGGACCTGTTTCCCCGCTCCCTCCCTCCCCATTTCCCACAGGCTTTTTTCCCGATCCACCTGATCCCATCTGGGCTTGACCCAGAAGCCATTGACTGTTTTGGCAAAAACGCAGAAAATTGTCAGGATGCTAAAAATGGTGGCTGCTTCCAGGAGGTTTCCTTGCCGCACGATTCAGTTCTGCTCAACACAGCCTGTACAATGCTGAAGAAAGCTCTAAAGAAATTATTTTCCTTTTGGGGGTTTTTGTTTGTTTGTTTGTTTATTACTATATCATTTTCTAGAAATATCAGGATTGGCTAATAAAATGATTATATCTATATTCTTTGTGGTAACAATCCTGCTGCTCTGATGTGTTATTTTCTTTATCAATCCTGATGAATTGTGCAGCATAGAAATCCCATTAAATAATGTAACAATTTAAAATAAGCAAAAATATTTTCCACGTACAAAGGAATATTATCAAAGGAGAAAAATTGAATCCCTGAACAAAAAGCACTTGAAATTTATTCTTCTCTTCAAGAACGGATAACTAACCCTTTAATGGAGGTCTCCAAAACAGTTCTTATTTTGTTCTCGTCTATGAAACTAATTTTCTTTTCTGATTTTCTTTATACAAACCAGAATCTTTCTGGAGAGAATTATTCAGCTCACATTACCCTCTACTTCACAAGCTATAAAAGCAAATGCCTTCTGTCAATATTTGCCTCTGTGTATTTTAATACATAGATTTTAATGTAAACAAGTTGGTTTAAAGGCAATATTGTAACTTCATCATACATTTTGCCTATCTCTTCTTTTCATGGCTTTGCTAAAAAAACACAGCATAATGCAAAATAATTAAAATAAACTTTTTAAATATCATCTTGCTAATGTAGCTTGGCAGCCATTGCCTTTTCTGCAAATGACAGAGCTGGCTGTAGAAAGCACAGACGTTGTTGTATGCAGCAGACAGGGTTATTACCAAGACAAAATGGTTATACAGAAAAATGTTGCTCATTTTCATTTCTCTGAAATGTCGCAGAGCTATACTTGTGCTTAGCCTTCAATTTAAACACAGGTTTACTAAGGGGGGGGGGGGAAGCTGTATCTCCTCTGTAGAATTTATTTCTACATTGACCTGCACTATTGACCTTGTCAAACACATTTCAGAAATCCACTTTTAACATTTTTCTTTTAATACTACTGCATGCTGGTTTGGGAAATACCAATGGATTAGGGAAACATGCTGAAGTATTTTATACACAGGTGCCATAACAGTTTTAAAAAAGCAGTTTAAAAAGAATGGTTATGGTTATATAAAACAACCCTGTGTTGTTTTAAGTGTCCTCATAATGGTTATTGTGGCATTAATAATAGAAATTGATCAAATTGATTATATATTCTCTTATATATCAGTATTCCCCAACTGGCTACAATACTGGTTGGGAATAACATTAGTTGAAATGTAGCATAACTGGCAGTCTCAAGTTTGGAAAGTGCAAGTCAGCCTGAGTGGGCATAGTGGAATTTATTTTGGAAGATATATGTAAAATTGCATTGTTAGTCTCCTATCCCCATGCTAAATATGCATAGGACTGTAGTCATTAATAAATGAGTCATTTACATGGCATTCTTGAAAATTCAGAATGTTACACAACTTCCTGTTCATGATGATTACACTAGCTCTCTTGCATGTGGGTAGCCTAAGGTTGCCAATTTACAGCTCTAATAATTTCTAGTAATAATCTTAATAAGGGTTGAGTTCCTGGCACACTCTCCTAACTACAAATAGTCTTCCAGATAGGACAATTCACTTAATGAATGTTCAAAGTTGCAACAGATGTCCCCACATTATATATGACCATGTTTCATTTATCATTATGACTCATTATAAGGATGCTAAAGTGCCCCGTCTCCTCTTTTTTCCCATCCCATCCTGACAGGACCCTGTAATGCTTGGGCCTGCTCACCACATGCCCATCACCATTGCGCTTACTTTTTGAAATTAGGCAAGATACTTCACCTAATGACCATCACAACATGTCACCATAATGTGCAGGCTCCATTATAGTTGTATCTTGAGCTATAATAAAATCTCTATTGCAAGTTTTTTAAAAGGCATATCAGGTCAGATGTATATTTCAGAGCTGACCTGGCAAGCTACATGAAGTAGAACAGCTGAAAATGTGGCCACAATAGCTATAGAATTTCAAAATACTTTTGCTAAAAAGTAAAAAAGGCATGGAGTGAGATGTAAGGAGGAAAAAAAATAACAGTTCTATCTCACTAGGTGGTTGTTGAAGATTTTTAAAGAGCAGAAGAGCTGATGGAAGCTTAACATTGATAGAGGTTCACTCTTAGGTAGTCCTTAACTGATGACCATTCATTCAGTGACTGTTCAAAATTACCAGGTCTTTGACTCCTGCTTGAAGTTCTGAGCAGCACCGCCACTGTCACATGATCAAAATGTGGGTGTCTGGTAACATATGCGCCCTTACAAGCAGAAGCACTGTAACTCCACCAAAAGCAGTTGTGGGCCAAGAGCCACCTGTGCATGCCTTCCTCCTCTACCACTCTCAAGAGACCTGGCCTTTCTCCCTGTCTCCTCACACTTGTATCCATTCAGTTTTCCCTTTCCCTGCAGCTGTTGACGCCCAGCCAATGCAAGGTGGAGCTAGAAAGCTAGCAAAGGCAATTTTCCTCATGGCTAGAGAGGCAAATCTTTCTCAAGGCTGGCCAAGAACAGGAGGTCAGAGAAGTTCCTATTCCTGGCTGGTCTTGAGAAAGACTGCCTTTTTAGCCTTGAGGAAAATTGCCTTCGCTAGGTTTTTAACTATCTCCCGTCACCTGGGCATGCCTGTCAACAGCTGCACTCAAGATCCCAGTCAGGAGTATCTGAAGCTTCCTTATATGAAATTAATTGGCAATGTCACTTTGTAGCAAATTTCACATTTGGAACAGAACATCAATATTTCACAGCAAAGATTCACAGAAAAGCTTAAAATGCTGCTTCTGATCATAATTAAACTTCAAAAATATAACATAAACTCATGTTATCAAGTGTTCTATTTTCTATTTTTTCCAACCCAATAGAAAGAATAAAGGGAATTATATAAAAAGGTTTGGGACTTTGTTCATTTTTCTTTCTAGTAGTAACTGGACATCTTAAACCCAATCTGTGGTATTTGCAGTGCATGCATACATACAGATGTCATACAAATGTAAAGCAGAAATACACAGAAATATATCAATATATAGAAATATAAAGCACTATATAGTACTTTAATACATAGAGAGAAATATGGTTGCCTTCTGCAATCACTGTCACCAAATAAGTATTTATAAGTATTTGAGGGATATTATTGAAAGAAGCATTGGTAAAACAATGCCTCCTGTTTTGCCCCCTTTTTACTCAATAGCTGATAAAACTTCTTTTACAACTTCCTAATTGTTTTGCATACCAGTGAGAACAGTTTTGCCTCACCTGTGGACAAGACACTATTTCAACATTACAAGTGCAAGCTTTTTGTTTCCTAAATTTCAATTTTCACCACTGGTGAAATTATTATTATTATTGATCTAATTTATATACCGCCCCATTCCGAAGACTCGGGGCGGTTCACAACTATTTAAAACAG
>JANHFL010001229.1:84985-100682 GCA_032468155.1 Oxyrhabdium leporinum | reverse complement strand
AAGAAAGAAAGAAAGAAAGAAAGAAAGAAAGAAAGAAAGAAAGAAAGAAAGAAAGAAAGAAAGAAAGAAAGGAATGAATGAATGAATGAAAAGAAAAAAGAAAAGAAAAGAAAAGAAAAAAGAAAAGAAAAGTAGAGGGGGATGGGATGCTGGATTCTGAATAAATACTTCAGGTCCTTTTTCAATAATAAAAGAGTTAATCTAGAGAAACCCTGGGTTTTCTCTTTAAGCCCTGCAAAAGGGGGGGGGGGAGCCGAGCAAGGCACGCAGAAAGAGAAAAGAGAAAAGGACGTGGCTAGAAATTTAAAAAGGATAACTTTATTTCTTGGCGGAGGGAGGCAGAGAGAGAGAGAGAGAGAGAGAGGAAAAAAATGTTTCCTCAATAGGGGAAGGAGTTATCTGCAAACTTCTAAATGATTATGTTCGGGGTGGTGGTGGGGGAGTGGAAAGAAAGGAAGGGATGCTTTTTCTTCTCCCCACGGAAGATGCCGGGCCAAAGCACAAAGCCCGCCAAGCGGCTGCTGGAGAGATGTCTTTTAGGCGACAAAGCAAGAGGAGAGAGCGAAAAATGCTAGCAAAGAAAGAAAGAGATGGGGGAGACGGGGGCGGGGGAGAGAGAGGGGGAGAGAGAGAGAGCCAAAAGGCAACGAGGCGGTCGCTGGAAGGAGATGCTCTCCGCCGTTCTCGCTTTTCTTTTGCAAAGTCTGTAGGTTGCAGCAGCTGGGAGAGACGCGAGAGTGAATGGGGAGAGGGGGGGGGGAGCGCAGGTGCCGCTAAGAGGCCCTCCTCGCTTCTTTCTTCTTCCCTCTCCAGCCCCGCTCCGGATGGCGCTCGGTCTGCCAGGCGCGCATTCCTCCCCGGAGCGCTCGGGGCGGCGCAGTTCTCTGCGGCTCTCCAAGGATGCCGGCCGGGTTGATGCGCTGGAGAAAGCCGGGCGAGGGACCCGGAGAGGCAGAAGGCACCCCCAGGAAATCAGGTCATCGTGGCCTCTGCTGAGCGCGGCCGACAAGTCTTCCGGAGCGCAAGCCAAGAGAAGGGTGAGCAGCGGAGGCCGCCGGTCCCGGAGCTGTTGAGCTTGCTCCCCGGCTCGGACTTCCCATCGCCGCCGCCGCCGCCGCCGCCGCCGCTCCTTCAGCTGCCGAGGCTGGAGCCATCCGCTTTCGCTGAGCTTGGAAGAGGAAGGGGGGGGGGGAACCCCTCCCCTCCCCTTTGCATGTCTGGGAGGCGGCGTTGCATAGAAAACCCGGGCTGGAGACCAGGCGGGGAATGGGGGCGGTGGGGGTGGGGGAGGCTAGCGGAGCCATCGGAGCCCACCACAAGAGAGTGGGATGAGAAACCGGGACCAGGCTAGGGAGGCCCCGCGCCAGCTTAGCCTGGTGCCCCGAACCAGAGCCGAGATGAAGGGAATGATTGGCAAGGTTGCCCTAACTAACAGGATGCATCTATGGCAGCTGCTGGGTATATGGAGTCCGGTTTGGCTTGAAGGTGGTCAGCTGATTTTAACCTGGTTGAGTTGTGGTTCAGTGACCCCGGAGGGATGTGCCACAGGATGTCTGTAGGGTAGCAACAGCACTAGCACTTAGTGCTTTCAGCACTCTCTAAGCGGTTTATAGAGTCAGCATGTTGCCCTCAATAGTCTGGGCCCTCATCTTACGGGCCTCCGAAGGATGGAAGGCTGAGTCAACCTTGAGCCCTGTCAGGATCGAACTCCAGGCTGTGGGCACAGTTTGCCTGCAATACTGCACTTTGAGCACCGCGCCATCAGGCTCGATAATAATGAAGTCAGATATAATGGGAATAGCACTTAGACTTATATACCGCTTCACCCTGCTTTACAGCCCTCTCTAAGCGGTTTACAGCGTTCAGCCTATTGCCCTCAACCATCCGGGTCCTCATCTTACCGACCTCGGAAGAATGGAAGGCTGAGCCAGTCAGGATCGAACTGCTGGCAGTGGGCAGAGTTAGCCTGCAAATGCTGCATTCTAACCACTGCGCCACCATGACTTTTCTACTAATAAGCAGACGTTGTCACTCTGGTCTGCAGATCTCAGCTTTTAGAGCTCACTTAGTTTGCTGCTTTCTCTGAAGATTTTACCCGCTCGAAAATAAGAATTATCCTGGAACTGCAGTCCCCTAACTGTGCTTCTGATTGCCTTTCTCTGTTGTCCTAATTGGCTACGCCGTATTTTTCCTTCTTCGAAAAGACCTTCTGTCTCTTCTAAAAATCAGCCAGTTCAGGAAGTCAACACGGGTCCAGGAACTTGTCTTGTAGGCAACATCTGGTTTAAGTTTGAGCCCCATATGTTTTTCTGCTTTCCTATCCCAAATCCGTAGCCTTGAGACAGATGTTCCGCACGTAAGTAATTCTCGACTTACAACCACAACTGGGACCAGAATTTCCACTGCTAAGCAAGATCATTGTTAAATGAGTCGCACTCGATTTTATGACCTTTTTTTTGGGGGGGGGAGGGCACGGGTGTGTTAAATCAGTCACTGCAGTTAAGTGAACCATATGGTCATTAAGCAAATCTGTCTTCCCCTAATGACTGCTTAGCCAGCTGGGAAGGTCCCATGACGTGGGACACTGCCACTGTCGTAAATATATCAATCACAATCAGAATGGAGCTGGAAGGGACCTTGGAGATCTTCTAGTCCAACCTGCTGCCCAAGCAGGGGACCTTATACCATTTGTATATTTATAAATTTTTGGAAAAAGTTCGGAGAAGAGCAATTAAGATGATGAAAGGCCTAGAGACTAAAAACATATGAAGAATGGCTGCAGGATTTGGGATCTGGCTAGTCTAAAGAAAAGAAGAATTAGGGGTGACATGATAGCAGTATTCCGGTATTTGAGGGGCTGCCACAAGGAAGAGAGGGTCAATTTGTTCTCCAAAGCACCAGAGGGCAGGACATGAAATAATGGCCTGGAATTAAGGAGAAACTTCCTAGCTGTGAGGACAATCAACCAGTTGGAACAGCTTGCCTCCAGAAATCGTGGGCGCTCCATCACTGGAGGTTTTTAAGAAGAGACTAGACAGCCACTTCTTGAGATGATATAGGTTTAGGGGGCTGGACTAGAAGACCTCCAATATCCCTTCCAGATTTCTGACATGGTATAGGTTTAGGGGGCTGGACTAGAAGACCTCCAATATCCCTTCCAGATTTCTATTCTATTCTATTCTATTCTATTCTATCCTATTCTATTCTATTCTATTCTTATATCATACATTACAGATTAACAGAGGTCATCTAGTCCAACCCCCCCACTCCGAAGCACCTGAATTTTGATCGCATCACTGCAGAGACACTGCAGCAGTCATAAGAGCAAAGACTTGTCACAAGTCACTTTTTTTTCACTGCCACTGTAAACTTTAAACAGATGCAAAACAGATGATTGTAAGTTGAGAACTACCTATCAATCCTTCTTTTCTAACAAGGTAGGGAAAACTATGGCAATAAGGCTTCTGGAGTTCTTTCTGGCTTCTTCACCAACCAATGGCCCTAGGAGATTCCTCTATATTTTTTTTTTCTTGTTTAATAAAGCAACATACATGTGCTTTCTGGTCTCCTTTCATGTTCTCTGCGTGCATTGGAGAACACTGAGTGGGCTGCAGATGTTCTGGTCTGGGTCACATGACCCAGAGGGAGGGGTTTCGCATGGAGTAATCACAGCCATTTTGAATTCCTATCCTATTGCCTGTTCTATACCGTTCGTCCTCGACTTACGACCACAATTGAGCCCAGAATTTATCTTGCTAAATGGGAAACCTGTTAAGTTGAGTTTTGCCCCATTTCACCACCTTTCTTGTCCCAGTTGTTAAGTGAATCATTGCTGGTATTTAATTAGTCACACGTGAAGTGTGAAGTGAGTCTTGCTTCCCCACTGACTTGGCTAGGCATATGGTCGCAAAAAGGGATCGCCTGACCCTGGGACACTACAACCGTCAAACATGTGAGTCAGTTGTCAAGCATCCGAATGTAAGTCAAGTGCAACGATCATAAGTGTGAAAAATGGTCATAACTCACTTTTTTCCAATACTGTTGTAAATTTGAACGGTTGCTAAATGAGCTGTTATAAGTTGAGGACTACCTGTACATTGGAAACTTACTTATTTTTCTGGTTTTCTTTTTCTCCATGGCCCCCGGCTGGATCCAACTCATTTTCAAACCCGATCGTTCCTCTGAGGATTTCCCCACTCATACCATATTTAATCCCATATTGTTCATTTATTTTTTGAGAGAGAGTTATCCTACATCATTCCCTTCCAAATTTCTTTGGTTTGAATACAATAAAAATGCCCATAAGGAATTTCTTAGCTCTGTAACAGTAGGAGAAAAGCCACAGGCTTCTTCTAACTTTTATTATAGCCAACGATACCTGATCAATAACATTCTTTAACCAGGACTAACAGTTGCTCGCAGAAGATGGTGCCTTACTTACCTACAACAGTCTGTATGTTTAAATCAACCTTGCTGGAAAAAAAAGCCTCATTCCACTCCTGAGTTGATGGTGGTAGAGAAGACCTCTGCAAGCGTTCTTCATCACCTTCGGTTGAAAACAGCTGAGCAATCCCAATAAGGGATTTATTAATCCTGGTGTGTGTGGATTCCCTCCTGCTCAATTCTCTGACCCTTGCAGAGGTTGCACTTGCTGGAGCGTCAAACTGGTGGCCCGCGGATCAGATGCATGATGCACAGGACATGCCCACCCCATCTCCACAAAGGGGAAAAAAACATTGTGAAACATCACAGAATGGCAATGTGATACTGTGAGTTTGACAGCTGTGCTTAAGAGTTTCTCTTTTGTGCTCTCTGTCTCTGTCTCTCTCCCTCTCCCTATCAATGTTGTCTCCTAGTGACTAGCTAGGAAAAAAACTGTCCCTGCAGTTTTCTTGGCAAGATTTCAGAAATAGTTTGCCATTGGCTCCTTCTCAGGACTGAGAGACCACAACTGGCCCCAGGTCATCCAGCAGACTTGACTTTGTGCCTAAGGCAGGACTAGAACTCACAAGCTCCCAGTTTGAAGCCTGGTGACTTAACCACTACACCAAAATATCTCTCTCTCTCTCTCTCTCTCTCCCCCCCTCTCTCTCCCTCTCTCTCTCTGTCGTCCTCCATTTTTCCTTAAACTAAGTGATAGTTCTGTGATGCAAAGCATTTCTTGTGTATCATTCCTTGGTTTCCACTGCTGCCTCGTTAGGTATATTCTGCCATAAAAAAAAAGAGGGGGGTCAACCTATTCTCCAAAGCACCTGAGGGCAGAACAAGAAGCAACGGACAGAAGCTAATCCAGGAGAGAAGCAACCTAGAACTAAGGAGAAATTTATGGACAGTGACAATAATTAACCAGTGGAACTCCTTGCCTCCAGAAGTTGTGGGTATTCCAACACTGGAGGCTTTTAAGAGGAGGCTGGACAGTCATTGGTTCAGAAAGGTATAGGGTCTCCTGCTTAAGCGGGGGCGGGGGGAGAATTGGACTAGAAGACCTCCAATGTCCTTTCCAACTCTGATATTCAATATTCCAAAACATTTATTATTCCTCTTTTAGGATCAAGTGTTTGTGTACTATTATTGTCTAGATTCTTATCCCATCTTTCATTCAGGAGTTCAGGACAGCATACATTGCACTCTCTCATTTCATACTTTTTTCACCCAAATATCATATTTTGTTAATTATTTAAACCCAAGACGAAGAAAAAAAGGATAAAAAGGAAATCAAAAGGGTCATGAATTGTAGTTATAGTAACATTAAATAAAAATGTCAAAGTAACATTAGTTCTACACATTAAAAGACCTCAGATCGCTTTAGAACTGAAGATCTTTTTTTAAAAAAAGAATGAGTTGATATCTAATAATTCATAACATTAAACAGTGCAATACGGATATTGCATCAGATGGAGACATTCCAATAATTTTTGTGAGATGGGTTGGGCCGAGAGAAACTGGCCCAAAATCATCCAGTGAATTTCCAACATTTTAACCACTATATTGCATTGCTCTCTAGCAAAAAAAAACAAAGGGTTGCCCTAAAAGTTAATGTTTTATCACAGCAGAAATTTCGGGCAATGCTATATCTTGTAAAAGAAAGAAAGATTTATTAAAGGTCTATAGCACTGGAGTTTTGAAAGGAAAACAAATTTTATGCGTTTCTGTTCATAGTAATTCTATAAAGCAGACACATCTTTGCTTGGAATCAAGTAGTTGCCCTCCACAACACTAAGTTATATTCAGGAAAAGACATCCATCCATCCATCCATCCCATGTCACCCATCTCACAATTGGACAACTCTGGGCAGCTAACAGCAAAGACATACCGGCAGTTGACGTAAAAGCTGCATGTGATCTCTAGAGTAGATTTTTTTACCTTTACATCTGAAACACTATCTTTTAATAGTAACTGGGTTATTTTTTTTTTGGGGGGCAGAGAGTTTGCAACAAGGATTTAATATGGATTCATGCCCAGTGAAATGGAAATTATTGAAAATTGACACGCAAACTTTGTTGTGAGTGAGTGGGTTGGGTTAAAACACGGTTCTTTCTTATTCTCTTTTTTTTCTTTCTTATCACCTTGTGATCGGTGTCTTGATATTTTCTGAGCTTGGTTGTTCTCTTCCAGATGTTTAAGGCCAGGTTAGATAACACCACCAGCGCAGGGGTGGGCTGCTGGGGGTTCGCAGGGGTTCGGGTGGAACCTTAGCGAAGATTCTGCAGGGATCGTCAAACCCCCAAATCCCACTCCTGGCTGGCCCCACCCACTCCACCCCGCCTCTCCCAGGAGTCCCCACGCAGCCCGCTGTGAATGCAGGTAAGTGCAGGGCACGCGCAGAGGCTCAGGGAGGGAGAAAAATGGGATTCTCGGTAGTTTGGGGAGGCTGAAAATGCCACGTTTACAGTCTCCCTACAGTGTCCAGAGTCAGGGGGAAGCCGTATTCACACTCCTGGAGGCTCCAGGAAAGCCTCTGGACCCCAGGGAGGGGGAAAAATGGGCCTCCCAGAAGTTTGGGGAGCTGGACCCATTTCCAGCCTCCCTAGAGTGTCCGGAGCTGGGTTAAGGCTGTTTTTGCACTCCCAGAGGCTCCAGGAAAGCCTGCGGACCTTGGGGAAGGTGAAATTGCCCCCCCCCCCCCGTGGTGCAGGAGGCCGACTAGGCCAAACCCACCATGGCCATTCCCACCCAGCAACCAGGCAGCAAACCTGTTGCTGAGGTTTTTGAAGCCCACCTTTGCACCAGCGTACTAATGAAACATCTGGAGGAGAATTGCCAAGCTCAGACAACACCAAGAACACAACGGTTCTGCTCCGTTCACCTGAGCTATATGCAGTATGTTCTCTCCTATTTTCCTGATCTTTTAAGATCCAACTTGTCTCTTTTCCACAGAAAGCAAGAATGGAAATATTTCTGGTTGAAGCCTCTTTCTGCAGAATAGGATGAACACTTATTGCATCACTGAATCACGGCTCTGAGATGAGACTTGCACAAAGAACACTTGCTGAATCCTTCTCCCTTTGAAATTTTGCTTCAGATCCCAGGAGGAGAGAAAAAAGGAGAATTAAAAATAGCACTTATAAATTAAGGACTAATAACCATCTGGGATTGCCATTTGCAGAGTTTTCATACTATATCGGATAGTTCTTCCCCAGGGGTGGGCTTCAAAAAAATTAGCAATGGGTTCTCTGCCCGGTTGTTGGGTGGACATGGGCATGGTGGGCGTGGCCTAGCCAGCCGCCTGCACTACGTTGGGGGGGAACATTTTTGCCCTCCCCAGCCTCTGGAGGCTTCCCTCGAGCCTTCGGGAGGGCAAAAATGGGCTCCCGGGGCTCCCAAGGCTCTCTAGAGGCCAGAAATGGGTCCATTTCCAGCCTTCCTAAACTTCCAGGAGGCCCATTTTTTGTCTTCCCTGAGCCTCCGTGCGGGCCCTGTACTTACCTGGGATCCAAAACGGGCTATGTGGGGACTCCTGGGAGGGGAGGAGCAGGGTGGGCCAGCCAGGAGTGGGATATGGCAGTTCACCGAACCACGCAGAATCTTTGCTATGGGTCTGCCCGAACCCGTGTGAACCTGTAGCAGCACAGCCCTGTTCTTACCCCCTCCATTTATTTATTTTTTCTGGAACCTCTACCGAATCTCACTGCCAAAATTCAGTGGCTCAGTTTGCTGCTGGAATTCACAGGACACCATAAATATGTTTTCATGCTTTGCAATGCATCTTTGAAACCTGGGGATATAATCCTGCTTGGATGGTTAAAAAAGTTCTAGATTTTTTGCCTCATCCACTCTTTCATTAGAGTGGAATTCAGCATTTCTTTCTTAGAGGGGAGAGGGGCAAGTTAGCCCCTCAACTCCACCCAAGGAAAATGTTTGCAGTAACTTGAAGGCTCAAGTGAAAATAAACAATAAAGACTTAAGTGGTCTTCTGACTCATCATACTAATGTTTAGTCAAACAGCAGATGACAATCAATTTATATTTTTGAAGAAAGAGCGTGGGCAAGAGACTATCACCTCCGGAACCCTTCGTCCTGACTCTGCAATAATCAAATACATTTATAAAATATAAAATAATTACTCCCAGATTTAACAATCTCCCCAAAGGGGCCACGTGGCGATCAGAGAGTCAGGAAACAGTTGAGACTATCGCTATAGCAGTTCCTCATGTGGAAAAGTGTTGAAGTTGGATCGCTGTGCTTTAGTTGGACTGCTACGCTTTATATAGTTCCAGTTTTCTTGCTTGGACTGCAGTTCTTTTGCTGGAGTGATGATGTATTAAACATTATTGGAGGCCCAGGAGCTACAGAAAGGTGATCTATCTGATCAAAAAGCCAAATCATGCACATTCTTCAACTCAACATTCAGCTGATGTACGTACGTGCCAAGCTTTTCCCTTTTTTGTGATGACTTAAAAACATATTACTATGATTATAATTGCTTACATAGTCAGCCAGATGTTTAGCCTGGATTTGACATTATTGTCTGCGTATTGAGTCCTTCCCAAGGACTTGCGATAGGCAGATGTGGGTGTTTTGATGCTCTCAAAGATATTGCCACAGGATGTAAACTGTTCCAAGTAAAGCTACCTTTTGCAATTGACTGGTAGTGATTTTTGTCAATGCCGATGGTGTTCAAGTGATGCCCCAGTTGTTTTGGGGATTACACCCAAGGCGCCTGTCGGTGTTAACTTCGCTTTCTTGTGCCACAGTCATTCTATTTCTGTTTGCAGACATTTCTATTTTGTTATCTTCTCCAGTTCTTTCTCTTCTATGTATTTTCCTGTCTCCAATTACTGCCACATCCACTATCCAGATCTTTTTGTCTTTCGCATCCAGAATTGATCCGTCTTATTACAGGAAGTCCTCGATTTACGATCACAATTGAGCCCGAAATTTCTGTTGCTAAGCGAGACCGTGGTTAAGTGAATTTTGTCCCATTTTACAACCTTTCTTGCCACAGCTGTTAAGTGAATCCCCGCAGTTGTCAAATCAGTAACTCAGTTGTTAAGTGAATCTGGCTTCTCTGTTGACTTTGCTTTTCAGAAAGTCACAGAAAGTGATCACCTGACCCTGGGACCCTGCAATCATCGTAAATACATGCATGGAAACGCAAGCCAGTTGCCAAGGGTCTGAATTTGGATCACGTGACCAGGGAGATGCTTCAATGGTCCTAAGTGTAAACAGTCACTAAATGAACTGTTGCAGGTCGATGACCGTCTGTGTTATTTTTCCTTCAAGTCAATCTTGACGCCTGTTGACTACAGGGATAAATGCATGCGGTTTTCTTGGCAAGATTTTAACAAGTGACTTGCTATTTCCTTCTTCCTGAAGCTGAGAGAAAGTGACTGACCTGAGACCAGCCAGCAGGCTTCTGTCCCAAAGGCAGGACTAGAAATGTTAGTGTCCTTATTTCTAATCCATTTGCCTTTAACCCTTTACACCAAACTGGTGCTCATATACAAGGGTATGCACATTCTTTCAAAGCCAGAGGGATATTTGGCTTTCGAATAGCATGCTAGAGATCACGTGGGAGTTACTGTGGGAAGGAAAATCCATCTGGTTCAGTTCCAAGCTGGGAGAAAGATGCTGGAAACAACACGGAAGCTGATCGGAAAGAAAGTTTATTGAACAGAAGCATAAAGACAGTGTGCAGTTTTTGGTCAGCTGAACAAATGGTTAAATGAGTGGATGGATCTTTATAGGTTTCTGTGACGTTGAAGTCTGAACTGTTCTGGGGGGTTGTGCAATGAAGGGGATTGTGTTCTGAAAGGGTGTTGGGCAATTCCTATTGTGGCTAATGGCTTTCGTCCTGTGTTGGATCTTGAGTGAGGGGCTGCTTTCTAATCCTACCATTCTGCCTTTGTTAGTTGTCAAACTTTGCTGTAAGGAGTTTCGAAATATCCTGTCTTGAATGGATTTCTGCCTGCGGTATTTGCTTTGCTTATGAATAGAGCTATCTAAATAGCTGGTTTCCTCTTTCAATAAGCTCCTTATGTTCTTAAGTGCTGGCATCTGCTGTGGGCTATTAAGAAAGACTTGGGGGCTGCTTTCTGCCTCTAAAGACATGTTTCTCCATTTCTCCTTTAGGGAAATATAATACTCTACCTTTTTTAATATTTCCCAAAATATTTCATTCTTCTAGGAGAGGGGGGGGGCTTCCCACATTACAAAAAATAATTTAAATCAAATCAATCTTTTAATTTAACACAATCAATATGATTACCAGCTCTCTATTTATCTAGTACTTTGGAATTATGCCCCTTTTGGAATAAAACACAAATCTAAACAAGATAGATTTTTTAAAAATTATTTCATGAAAGCAATTGGGTGGACAACTGTAACCCACCCTATCCAAATTCAAGATTTTCCTTAAAGTAGGAATGGCAGTTTCACTAAAACACACACACATATATATACATACGTGTGTGTGTGTGTGTGTGTGTGTGTGTGTGTGTTTTAGTGAAACTGCCATTTATATGTTGACCCTAAGACTATTGGTGATCTCTTATCTAAGCATAATCCAAAACTGATCTAGCTTTGCTTCTGAACTTTAGATAGTCAGCTGGTCGATGCAGTTGATATCTGTGTTGACTTTTTCAATTAAAGAAAAATATGGGTCTGGTTCTGCTTACAAAATGTTAAAGACAAGGAAAATAATGCATTTTGTTTTCCCCACATGATGCATGTATACAATACCCATACAGTTCTTGCAATATGGTAGCATGTACAAGGACAAGAAGCAGAAGCAATCAGAACCACAAGCACTGAAACACAGAAGCTATATAAGCACAGAAGCAATATAATACAGAGTCAATACTGCAAGGACAAAGCAACTCTTATATACAAATCAGTCAAGCTAAGCCACACCCAGGCTCCTAGCTGTCTGGGTCACCAAACAGTCCCCATTGGCTGACCTATTACCATATCTATTCCAATTCATGAACTCTTATACACTGACACAACAAAGATTATTAGGGGGCTGGAGACTAAAACATAGGGTTGCAGGAATTAGGTATGCCTAGTTTAATGAAGAGAGGGACTGGGGTGACATTATTATTATTATTGATCTAATTTATATACCGCCCCATTCCGAAGACTCGGGGCGGTTCACAACTATTTAAAACAGTGTACCAAATTACTTTAAAACTTTAAAAACCCCTCAGTCAGGAAAGGCTTGGCAATCTTAGCATGTGTACCTATGTTGACTATAGTCTCAGCATAACATATTCTATTTTAAATTCAACCTCAACTATTAATCTTAACTCCAAGGTTTAGGAAGTGCTTATGTGTATTAGTGGTAAGATTTCTTTCTTTTGTTCAGTCCAACTGTTAGCTGACCTTGATCTAGTTAATAATCCTTTCACAAGTAAAACCTTTCAGACATGGAACAATTCACATATATCTGCAATGAAAAAAATGGATGGTGACATTAATGGAGTTGGCAGATAGTGCAATTGACTGCTTTGATTTTTTTTTAAAAAAAGCTTTATGTAGCTTCTTTTCTACTTGGAAACCTTTCTTGAATTTTTTTTTGTTTGAAACTGAAAGAAATGAATTTTTAACCTTGGATTTTGATGATTAGATTTGTTTATGATAATAGAAGTGCTGTTTGTTATGGTTAATTCTAGTTCAAAGGGTCATTGTTGTTTAGATTTTTATCCAATCAAAATCAGAAGTCATTTTTTATAGCTTTTCCCCCTTTTATTTCCATTCTCCAATTTTCCTTCTTCCCCTTCTTTTAAGCTTTTTTTTTCTTTTTGGTATTTTATATTGTTTGTCATTTAATAAAGTTTTGAAAAGAAGTAAAGCCTTTCACTTTTTTTCTTGTACCAGAGTTCTGGCATCTTAACATGCCTTCTATGTTGTATTGATAATTTCATACCACCCAGATAAATAACTGCCTGATCTGGTAGTCTTCATACCACTTCAGGTAAATGACTGACTAAACTGTGCTTGAAAACCTCTACTGATGAACCCCATGACTCCAGGCTGTTTTATAGATTTATAGTTTGCACTCAGAAAATTCATCCAAATGTCAGTTTGGTATCTGTCACTATTTCCAATAATCAATTTGTGTCCTACTCTCAAGTACTACAGACAATAATGTCAGTTATCTGAAGATTAGCACTATTGCAGAAATGAGAAGCCTGAGATTACCACATTTGAAAATTACAGTTCCAATCATTTTTCACCGTTAGAGTCCAACTCTGGAAGGCTACAGATACTTGATCATTATATAAGATGAAGTTAAGCAGGTGTGTCCAATAACAGATTAGACAGTAACTTTCAAATCAGTAGCTCTAATAAGACATGCATGTGGTACCTTCAAAGTATGTTTAATCACACATGGACAAAACAAAACTGGGCTACCATATGCCATCTGAATCTGTTTGGAACATAATTCATATGATGAGAAGTAGTCCTTGCTGCACTGAACATACATCCATAAAATAGTGATGTATGAATCACAAAAAATAAGGTTAAAGATATGAAGTTAGCTATTGCCTGCAAATGTTTTTCCTTTATAAATAGTAGCATTTGATATATACAACTATATTTCAAGAGGTGTTTTAGTCCTTTTAGTAAAATAAAGGACAAATAAATAAAATTCATATCTTACAATAGCACTGTAAACAAGTGGGAATGAGTTATCCTTCTGTTTTATTTGCTTCTCTTTAATTGGGACTTCTGAATCTCATGCCTGTTGAGACACATGAACTCCAAATGGCATCAGAAGTCCTGCAAGAATGAGAGCTATATGATACCATGCAGTTCCCTGCCATTCTCACCAATATTTCTTCCTTTCCACCTGGAATGAATAGATGACTGTCTCTAATAATTTGCTTCCCTGCCCTTGTCATTGCACAAGAAAGAGACTGAGTCAGGCTGAGGGCCTCATGTGGTTTTAATTAACGAGGCCGGAGGACTTGACTGTTGGAAGAGCTTTGGGAGCTTTGATTTTGTATCATAAAGGGGCCTCCCCAACTGTGATAGCTTCTTTTTACTGATAACTGTATATTTACTCTTTCATTTCTTTCAAGATGCCACAAAGGTTCCATATAGATCTTTAGTATTTATTAAGAAGATTAATCCAGACATGCCGGGCTCAACATAGTGCTTTCAAGAATGAGTACTGCTTCAAATGAGAACAACAGATCAGTCAAGGTGCTCCAGGAAAAATCAAAGTCAAGGTCACCAACTAAAGACTGATGTGTTGATCTAGAAATAGTGATTTTTCATCAGAAAATGGTCAGTTTTTGAATGTCAGGGAAAAATCCATTTGAAGCAAAAATAGGACAGCTCTGGCTAGAGGGGCCAAAGCCTAATTTCAAGCATTTCTCAACCTGATTTTGAGGCTTTTGCAAGTGAACAATTCACACCTCTGTCAAATGTGTCTATCATATCCCGGATAATAGAAATAGAAGAATGTCAGCAAAAGAAAATGGTTTTGTATGTGTGTTCTTGTTCTACTTACTATAACTATTCCTACCTGTCCCCTTTTAAGGGTTATCTTTTAAAAAATGGAAGGAAGATACTGAATTATATTTTGTCCTTCTACTCCTCTGCCCTTTTTGCAATGGTTCTGTGGATATATTCTGAGATCATGGTCAGATGACATGATGCAGCTCAAATTAAGCACTTTTGAATCCCATTATTTCAACACAACATATTTTTGCATATGCTTGTTTGATTCTTCCCCATTAAAATCAATAGGTTTTAAATTACTTCACTATAACTACATGATGGACAAATTGTAGTAAATGAATTCATGTTTTCTTGCATGTATAATGTTACACATTATTTAGACATGTTGATCGTTAGCAAACATTGAAATGAAATTAATATTTTTCTTGAGGCTGATCTTTCTGCTATCTTTTATTTTCTGTGTGTGTGTGTGTGTGTGTGTGTGTGTGTGTGTGTGTGTGTTTGCAATATTTGTTTTCTTTGACTTTGACCACATTTCTTATCAACTAGAGACTATGCAAATGTGTTTTGCACATTCTTGTGATGGGGCTTTCTAGATAGTAAATATTTTAAAAGAGTGTTTGTTTGCCTTTTTCATTCACAATTGGTAATATAGTGTTTTAACTAAACTAGAAGAACTGGTCTTTTCCACTTCAAAGCATCCATTAATATATATGAAGTGACTAAACAACTTATTGCAATGAAAAACTTCCAAACTTCTAAGTCTTGGAGTTCCTCAAGGAATTGCATCTTATAACTTTTTACTAATTGTTGACTGTTTTTCAAAAAAAAATAGAAGAAAGATATGTATACTAAATTCAGTGTGCACGCTGATACTTTACAGCCTAAGGAAATTGCAAATCTCTGTCACTGCTGATTCATACACAATATTGACTCTCTCAGTTAATATATAGTCCCTACTGTATATTAAAGTAATATAATCCACTTACCAATGGCTTATTACATCAGATGGAGACTATATTTTAAATTAAAATGTCCAGAAAACACTTTATTCCAGTTTATATGCAAATTCTAAATGCATTATCCCTTCAGTTTTGTTTTGTTTTTCTTACTGTATTCATTACATTCCTCTCGCTGGCCAGTGTCTTGCTCTTCTTGGATTCGATTTTATTATTTTTCTAAATCGGTTGATTAACCCAGTCTGTTACTGACACAATTTCAAGACAATCCAATCAGGTTGCTGACTCTACAAGTTTAAAAATTCAAGTCAACTATTTTGAGAAATCAGCAGAAAATGGTTCTAATTGAGGTAGGAGCCGATAAACAAATAGCTGACTATGGTGGGAATAAGAGTAGTTTTCTTTCCCTTATGTGGTAATTTTATTTGGAGACCCTTTTTTCTCAAACAATACATATCCTACATGTCTATTTTGTTATGATGATCTTTCTACCAGCCTTGTCCACTGCCACTCAGATTATTAGACAAGAACTCCCAGAATCCCCAATATTCATAATACATGCTATCTGAAAATTCTGGACTTTGTAATCCAATATACCTGGGGAACATTAAATTGGGTAAAGCAACTTTGTTATTCTGCTGCCCAAAATCAATCAGATTGAGATGGGTGGTTTTAAAAATTGCATAAATAAAATAAATACAGAAGCACTGTAGGGCTGTCTGTGGAGGCATCATATTTTCAAGAGTCAGATACATACATACATACATACATACATACATACATACATACATACATACATACATACATACATACATACATGTGTGTG
>JANHFL010001229.1:48969-68245 GCA_032468155.1 Oxyrhabdium leporinum | reverse complement strand
TCTCTTTCTCTCACTCTCCCGTCCTAGATTTGCAGGTCACCCTTCTCTCTTTTTCACCCACCAACCCCAGTCTCGCTACCTGTCCCTTCCCACATATTACTTGCACCCTGGCCTCTCTGTGGGAAACTCCTCATATTTACCCGCCACAATGCCAGCCATCAGAGCAGCCCTGATGCCTCCGCTGCCCCCCCCTCCCACAGCTCCAGCCATCTCTGCCCAGCTTCCTCAAAAGTGCGGTGTGTTTCAAAGGCAGCAGCTCGCATCTGGGGGGTACCGACCAGCAGGATAGCTGCGAGAGCCAGGCTAGGCCTCTCCACCATCTGACTTGCCAATGGGGGCTGCTTCTGCTGGGCCAGCAGCGCCTTCCCCCTGCTGGGCTTTTGTGCTGGGTGCTCGGCCAGGGGAGGGGAGTGGTTCCTCCTGCTGCCTCCTTCTTTGTCTTGGCCCTGCCAAGGGAGGAGGAAGCCCGAAGGAAGCCTCCCCCATGGCTCGCGCTTGTTCCTCAGGGCACGCACACACACACACACACACACACACTGACCCCCAAGGTGGGCATGCGAGGTTCAGCAGGGCCAGCCCCCTTTTCCCACTGCCCTGAGCTTCCTAAAGCTGTGGCTGCATGCTGCGGGCCCATCCCCCTTTCTGTCATCCCATCCTCCCGGATCCCATTTCCACCCCACCAGCCCTCATGTTAGTGAGGCTGGCGTCGGTCACAGCCAGGTCGAGCCAGTGTCTTGGGGTGGAGAGCAGATTGTGTGTCTCCCCAAGCTACCTCACAGCCAGCACCAACAAGGGCCGGAAAAAGCTCCAGCATGAGTGAGGCGCCAGAAAATCAGCCCCATCTGCTTCTCCATCCCCCACCATCACCCTTACCTTCTCAGGCCAGGTGAGGAGTGACTAGAAAGGGAGGGCGAGGGGCAGGGCCAACTAGTGATGGGACAGGGAACCATAGCAGAGAGCCCAAAGAGCCGCATACGGCTCCAGAGCCGCGGGTTGCTGACACCCGGGCTAGAGATACACCCAGGTTTTAAGGGCTTGTTTATGTAAGGTCAGATTGGGGACCTGCTGTTTTGAGGAAGGAAATGCAGGAATTGTAGTATATGTATTGTTATCATTATCAACTTCCACCAAGAAAATACATAAAATCTTTGTCTGATATAGCCTTACTTTTTAAATAATTAATCTATGTTGAATGATGTTTTCTTCCTAAAAATGTGAACCCACCTATTTGTTAATTAATTATTGTAAAGTAAAACATGGCTTAACAAGAATTAGAAACTTGATTTAGGTTCGCACATTACATTAAGCCATAATGTTTTGATAATGTGTCTAGATGGAGCCCACCGATTATAGTTTTAAATGTCAAATACCTGTGACAATACCTTTACAATTATTGAATACAGCTGCCTATCCACATGTTCTTGGGAAGGACATAGTAGGTGAACAAAAATGCCAAATCCAGTCTGAACTTCTGGCTATGTGACCAACCTTGAATGTCAGATTATTATTACAACATTTTTATCCTGCCTTTTAATATATAACTCAAGGCAGCAAACATATCTAATATCCTGCCTCCTATTTCCCCACAACAACCCTATGAGGTGGGTTAAGTTGAGAGAGAGTGATTTGCCCAGACTCCCCTAGCTTACTTTTCATACATAAGGGAGGCCTAGAACACATAATTCCCCTGGTTTCTAGGCCAGCAGTTTAGCTACTACATCAAACTGGTGTAGCATGATTACCATACTGTATTAAATCATGACTATACAAACCATGGTTTGTGCAATATGTTAAACCAGTTTCCAAGCACGACAGTAGTTTCATTGAATGTAATCATTGGAAACTGCATGAATGTGAAGAAAACTGGGAAGATTGCTGTAGCAAACATATGTATCACTACTTTAGAAATTATTATTTTTGTCCTGGAAGAGAGTGACAGAAACATGCATTCTTCCACAATCCAATTTTGAATGCTTCTGCCAACCACACACATTTGTGAAAGTATAGCTTGGGAAAAATCAATAAAATAGACAAGCAGGAAGAAGATTAGTTTGAGAAGAACAGCAGCACAGAAGCATGCCTTTTTCTTTTTAAGCTCATGTTCTGTCTTCAACTACGAGAACAATATCTGTGAAGATTCTGACATGAAAAGAAGATAAAGTAAGATAAATAGAAACTCTGCGGCCTCCCAAAGGGGAAAAATATTTTAGAATCAAAATTAGTTTTTTAAACTTTATGTCAAAAACTCAGTTGCAGCAACAAAAAAATTAAAAACAGTAATCCAACTTTTCCATGAAAAGATTTACCTCTTTCCCCATGAGAGAAAGAGACAGACAGACAGACAGACAGACAGACAGACAGACAGACAGACAGACAGACAGACAGACAGATGTATTGTATTAAATAAGAAGTCTAACAGAAGTTGTATTAAATTGGACATTCATTGGGAATACAAATTCTGCTAATCGGAATATAGAAGCGTAAAGTATGTTTATGCAATTGTGTATGAAGAGGAACTCCATTTGTATCTTGCCATTCAATAATTAGTCAATATTTTTAAAAAACCCAAAATAAAAAATATATAATTTCAAAATATCTAACAAGCATCAACTTCCCAGAAGAACAGTGAAAGCTTTCTCAGTTTTGGCATTCATACATGACAGATATAATACATAATTTTGGAATTCTTATTAGAGATAATGTGAAACCTCAAAGGAGGGATCAATCAAATCTTGTAGAATTTGGCACTCCCACAGTATGCCAACTGTTGAGCTTTAGAGTATTGCATAGGAGACAATGTTGGCTTTCCCATCTTCCTTGTGTAAATTTTTCTGCAGCTTGTGTGTGCTCCTTTGTGCAGGTTCCTCTTGCTAATTAGGCTGCTTTGTCTACATCACTCCTGTGTCGAGAAAAACACGAAGGGTCTGATTAGTTGTGGTACAGACATACTTAACAATAGGCTGGTACAGAAATAAATCCATAAATTGATTTTAAATATATTGTCTGCCTCTGCTTAAAATGAACTTTGAAATTAAAAAAAGTGAATTATAATGGAGCACTGAAAAGTTTAAGCTCTTCATTTTCTCACACAGAATAATCGCCTAAGCTTCAAACATTCCACTGATTTGTTATATTTCAATTTGATTAAACAAAACAAAACAAATCATTTTCATATAATGCACTGGTGGGCTCAAGGGTTAATCCGCTGATATAGTTCTGATTTTCATTAAAATCATGGGGCAAGACATTTTTGTAATGTAATTACTTCTTTATAAAACAATGGTCAGCAATAAAAATTAGTAGGTAACCTATATAGATTTGTGGTTTGTGTACATCCTTCTAAATAATTTTAGCCAGTGCTCCTTTGTTGTTGCTGTTTGCTAGGTTCTCCATAAGCATGGTTGTAAAACTCACCTTCTAGACAAGTCAGAAAATTAACTTGCATGGCAAAAGATTCAGAGACATGACTCAATAAAGTTAATCTCCTTATGGCAGGCAAGAATGAAGGTTTTATTTTTTCCCCTGTCACCCACAGAATCAGACATATCCTCGGGTATTTCTTCACTGGGGAAAATCACTATTTTCCACTCCACTGCAGTATTTCTACTTAGTGGTCTAAAGGTGATTAGATGTCACTTTTTTAATGTAGGCGGGAGGAGGAGGAGGCTCACCCCTTCCCTGTTTTAGAAAGTGAACCAACTATATCTATTGCTTGGTCTGGAAATGTTATTAGTTAATTTGTTTGTTTGTTTTTATCGATATGAGCACCTGAGTTCACAAAGAATGCACCTGAACAGAAATGTCTAGAGCAGAGGTGTCAAACTGGATTTCTTTGAGGGCCAGATCAGCATTGTAGTTGTCCTCTGCAAGCCAGTTGGGGAGCTGGGGATGGAGAGGGAGACAGGATGGACACTGCCTGAAGCATCCTGCTGGCCAAAGCGGGCTGCAGGGGGCCTCGTGCGTCCCCCTGCAGCCCATTTTCGGCCTCCATGGCCTCCTGCAGCACTCTGCCAGCTGAAAATGGGCTGCAGGGGGGGGCTCATGTGGCGCTCCCGCACCCCATTTTGGCCAGGGGAGGCATTATGGCCCAGTCCTTTGATATTTCCAGACTGGCCCTATGGGCAAATCTAAGCACCCGATGGACCGAATCTGGCCCGTGGAACTTGAGTGTGACACCCTTGGTCTAGAGGATAAAATTGTCTTCCAAGTCTGAAGTGGAATATAAATGTTATATTCACGATTAATTAACAAACATTGGCTTTTTTCAATGGGCTGAAAGTGGACTGCTTGCTTGGCATCAGACTTCTTTTTAACAGGTACCTTCTTCATGGGAAAATAGAGCCAATGGGATGGTCACGGCATCCATCTTCAACAATAAGTCCATATAAGATTTCCAGTGTTTTATAAAAGTAGTTCTTGTTCCCACTGTAATGAAGCAAATCAGTTTTGCCGTTTCTGCGAGTTTTGTTATCTTCACCCTCCATTCCTCCATTGTGGGTTCCTTGAGTATATTTCTGTATCATGTAGTCGGGCAATGGATTGCTTCACGTGAATAATAAAAGTTATTAGGAGATTTCTTTAAAACTATACTGTAGAATTTCAGTTTTAAGTTTATATAGTTAAGAGGCATAACAAAAAGATATGTCACAAGGATATACCAAATGTTCTTTATTTTTCAATACAGTAATAACCAAGTTTTGAAAAATATCTCATATTCAGAATTTTGCACTGAATACATAATTTGTTTCTATGGATATACTTCTCCTTTTTATAGTTGTCATCTCTTAAAAAGTAATGATGCTTTCCTCTTATCTGATCAATAAAAATATATATTTTGAAATAAGGGATAACAATATTTGAATGTTTTTCTCTCTAAACCTTTCTTCTCCTAATCATTTAGAGATTCAGGTATTCCTTAGAGGAGATGATTTTGTTGATTTGTATTGAAGCATTGTCTGCCAACATCCTATGGGCTTATCATGATACATCTTCCTGTTATGGTATTTGTACTTTCGTGTGGTTTGGTGGTTTTTATAGAATACAGCACTGTAGGAAACAAAACAGCTAGCTGGGTTTTAAAAAAACAAGTGTTGTTAAAATATACTCAGAAGGATGAACATTAAAAAAAAACTAGTGCTGTTTCACTTATGTGTTACCTGCTATTTCAAAGCAAGAAAATTTAGAAATGAATTTAACATGAGTTATCTGAGTAGCAAACAACCTTAAACACATAGGTTTTGATGCTTCTCTTACTGAATTTCTTGAACCCAGGCTTTTAGTTGATACCCTTGTACTTTATTGCTGTAATAGTTTCGTCAATTTTAACTGTCTTGTGTCCAAATTTCTTGATTATTTTCATGGAGTAATGACTGGCAAACAGGGTGAATAAACTGGTCTCAGCAATTTATTTGCTCTTGGTTCCTCATTGCTATTGATGAAGCTGAATTTACCTTTTTGTAAAGGAAAGAAACATTTAGCCAGTCAACTTCATGTCATTTCATTAAACGAGAAACCCATACAACTGGAATTATCCTTTTTAATAACTGATCTAATGAACAGCAGAATTCTCTGGCTGAATACGAATCACTGTTATTAATATTAATTGACATTAAATCTGCCGGTAGTGGTGGCCAAGACCACCTAAATGATATTCAGTGTTTACTGTATAATATGTGTTTAGCCATCTGGGAAATGTGTGTGTTATGTTTGTTTTCTAAAGTGGGTATTATTTGCCTTTCTGAATTTTACTGCTGATTAGGCTAGAAATACCAACTTTATAAGTAACTAAATGTTGATTGACACATAAGACCATTATTGACTATTGTGTAAATGAATACACATTAAAAACTCCATTCTTGGTTCATATTTATGCTTCAGGCTAGCAGCATTTAACAATACACATTAGGAAAGCTGCCATAATAAAGGAAATTTACCACATCTTTACAAAAGACATTGAGTACATTTATTAGGTTGGGGAATTTTTTTTACCTCTAAGAGCCACTGAAAAGGCTGCAAAAATGAGCTCTTGGTAAGGCTGACAATATGGGCTGGTGGCTGGGATGACTTGCTCTATGGTCCCAATGCTGCCTCCAGGGAAAATGACTTTGGAACTTGATTTCAATAAGACACTGTAAGCCTCAAAATGGTGTGTTGCTGGATTCAGAACTCCAGTGGTTGGTGTTCAAACTATTAAGATCTAATCTATAGTATTTGCTTAGGCCATGTTCAATTGTTATATCCATGGAGAATTCAAACAATGAGATCATACCTGGTGCCTGCACATCCACCTTCCACACAATTATCTGACTTTGTTATAGTACTTTAAATTTGATTGAGAATTGGCTAGCACCAAATTAGTACTCTGAAAATAGACACAAACCAAGCCAGGATCCTGACCTTTTCTTTTGTGTTTATAATGGCTAAACAAGATGTTGTAACAGAATAAGTGCTGGAAACATCTGCCTCAAGGCTGAATTCTCACTCCTAGTGACAAAGCTGTGGGTGGCATTGGTAGGCAGTTTGTTTGGAACTGCAGCTAGTGAAGGCATAATCTCCTTTGAAAATTTTTCCTTCCTCCAGCAATCATTTTTATAAAGTGCCACTAGCCATTCCATGCAAAAAAGAACATTTAGAATTAACTCTGTATATTTTACTATCTGAAGCCATGACTGTAGAATAAGCAAATACAGAACATTTTAAAAATACAGAACCAGTAGTTTTCTACAGGCTATTACTGGCACATCAAAGAGACTGTAACTCAAGATATTATATGATGTCTACTCTGGACTTAGTCTATTTCAATCAAAAACACTTCAACTGATATCTTAATAAAACAATATATACAATTTTAATAGAAACAAGAAAATATCATGCCAAATCAAAAAGATAAACCATAGCATTATCAGAATATCTGAAGTGTCTAATTTGTTTTCAACAAATATATTTTTTTTCAGATCAAACTATTTCTTTTACCATATTCATAGACATAAAGTCAGATATACCTTCAACGATTTCTAAGAAAATATGCTTCAATAACATATCATTATAGTTAATGATGAATAATGTAAACTCTATTTCTCCTGCAGCTACAACTATTATTATCTTTCCAAAATCAAGAGATCATTCTCAAATAGCTTCCCAAATATCAGTTCTGGACTGAAAAACTTTGGGCTACTGCAAGCTGGCGGCAGAGTTTTCTGTATATTTTTGCTACTGTTTCATGGAATAGAAAGGCTACATTTGGTAGCAGTTATCAAAATAAATATACATACGAAGTATCCAACAAAAGACAATGCTGCAATTCATAAATTCATTCAATATTGGATCCTTTTTTAAAAAAAAAAATTCTTAAAAACTTGTTTTGGAATAATTTAGCTGATAACCTTCCTAATTTCTAACGATATTTCTCCATGTAGTCAGGCTGTATTACTATTGTGCCTCTCTTTTTTTTTTACTACCTTCTCCTATTGGTATCCTATGATTATATTACTTTGTTGTTTGTATGTGCACTGAGAATGTATTCACCAGAGACAAATTCCTTGTGTGTCCAATTACACTTGGTCAATAAAGAATGTATTCCATTCCATTCCATTCTTTGCATGGAATTGAAATGAATGTATGACTGATGCTTTGATCCAACAAAATTTGCTTTAAAAGAAACTGATGATCTTGAAACTGAAACTGACTATCTGGGAAGAGGTGAGGTGGGAAGGAATCTTCATTTTCTTCTTTTATTATTCTTCAGGCATTTTATCTCAATCTTTCTGTTTTTAATTTATGTTTGGATCTGAGATTTTCTGTCAACTCTTTACCTTGTCAGCCACTATCATTTTTGAATTTTGAATTTGAATGATCGTCCTCTTTTGACTGGAATCCAAGTACCCACAATGCCATATTCGCATGTGGGATTTACATGTGGTTCTTACATGTGTATTGAAAAAGAAAATAGCATCAAAGGCGTTCTGGATTTATTCAGAAGCAGATAGCAGGCTGTATCCATAAATATTCTAAAACTGAAGAGCGAATAGCATATGGAGTTTGCAGTCCTCAGAGTCCTCTGAAGTCCAGAAAGCACCTAGCTGATAATATTATTGGGACAGAATGTTGTCAAAGAATAAACGGTCTCCTGCTACTAGATTAAAGCCTGGGGAGGTGAACTCACTTATAAAAATACACACAAGCAGCAGCAAGCTATTTCTGGCATTTTCAAAGTAGGAGGCATTAATCTTACAGCAACATTCTGCTTCGTTCACTCTGCTTTTTTATTGTAGTAGAATAGAAAGGGAAAAAAACACATAATTTTGCAAAACACACAGTGCTTCACCAGTTTAATGACTGGTTTATCTCATGTACTTACCTTGCTTTGGTTCCCGCACAACAGTTGTAAGCATGGCTTTAACACTGTTAATAAGATGTACTAGAATTTTGTTTAGGAATTCAAATAGACATGCTTTAAGATTACTAAATTACTCACTTTCACAGATAGTTTTCTAGCCTATGTTTTTTTTCTCTAAAAGTGGCTAATTTAGGTCATTTGTCATGGGGGAGTCATAATAGATAGTTTGTAATAAGTTTTTAATCTAGGGAAAAAGAGTAAAACCAACGACTGGGAGGTTCATGCAGTCCTCCAAAGCGAGCAAGTCCTTAAGAGTCCTTTCAAAACCTGTCAGTGGACTGTGATTTCTAAATATTTAAGAAGAGACTAATTAAATCTAGCTAATTGTAATTAATTCAATTCAGATTTATTTAAAATTTTACTAAATAAGTATGTGTATCCTTGCCTACATTTTGGATTGTGAATCTGAAAGCTCTCTTAAAGCCAAACTTACTGACTTACATACTCATTCACTTACTTAAAACATTTATATAGCCCTCCAACTCAGTCAAGGAGATGAAGCCTAATGAAAAGAATATTAAGTTATAATGGATACACTTACAAACAGTAATGACAAAAGTAGATGGTGATTCAAACACCAGTACCACCATCATCCAATCAGGACACCAAAGCATCATTTCCTAGGGAAAGAGCCAGGTCTTAACAGTCTTTATATGTCAAGAGGAAGGTTGCTCCATAAGATAGAAGACATGCATCCTGGGTCCCACAATATGAAATGTTTCAATGAAGGGAGCTGGAGTAAACTTTCTCTATCAGAGCTTGTAGGGAGGATAGATACTCTAGAAAGAAGGTGGCCCTTCAAGTAACCAAACTCTATGCCATGCATGGCTTAGAGAAAATAACTAGGCACCTTGAACTGTACTCAGATGCATTTGGAAGATGCAATGGCACTCTCAGAGTATTGGTCTTACATGGGCATAGCAAGAAGCATCAATGCGTACCACAAGGTTACTTGGAAGTCAGACCACAAAAATTTGCTCTCAAGATTCTACTCTGATGACGGTGTTTATTTTCACATCTGTGTCCCATTCCAATTTTACATCAAATAAATTGTGTTTGTTTTGTTGTGTTTACAGTGCAAGTTGGAATTTCATGCCTGCACATCTGGCAAAAACATTATAGCTCGATGTGAAGGACCTTGCCCATGCCTTCCAGGACAAGAGAGTCCAAAGCATAAGACTGAGAAAACTGGTGAGTTTATCTGTTCAATTGAGTATCAGATTTCTTAGTGAATTTTATTATGCTAGTATTCTAGCAGGCCAATCCTATGCATATATGACAAAAAGTGAGATCCCCTAAGCCCACTATCATTTCCCAGAAAATAATAAGATTGCCATTTATGAATTGGGTTGATAATATAATAAATATTTGGTTTACAAAAGTTGTTAATTACATTGCTCGTTTTGTTGGAATTAAGGAAAGAGGAATTAAGGAAAGATTGTTAACCAAGGCAGCATTCCAGACTCAACAACAAATACATACCGACTCTTGGAGTCTTGCAGCTGACTTATTAAATGTTAATGCAAGTTCATGTTAAGAGCAGTGCAGAACCATCACCTGACAATGCTTTGTACATTATCTTGTTAATGAGAAACAGAGAAGTGGGCAACAGAGAACAAAAAATACAGCTGCTTGTTTCTGGATTTTTTTTAATGAAATATTTGAAGACTTTTGGTCAAAAACCCCATCTTGGATTTCTGGTTAGCATGTCAAATAGATTTTATCTGCTGGTGATTACACCTAACTTCTGAACTGATAGACTGTGATCAAAACAAAATACTCCTGGCTGGGCTAATTCAGCCCTAGTTATTACCTCCCTTCCTACCTCTAGATTTCTGCTTGCAATTATAGGTATTGGGAGAACTTACCCTGTCCTATATTGCCCTGTCCTATATTTCAGAGAAGCCAATTGTTACAGAGGAAAGGTAATCCTTGAAAACCTAAAACACAACAGAGCTGGAGTGCATAGTTCTTTAGATGCCTCTTTCATGGTGGAACTAAGAAAGTGCTTTTTGAAGATAACTCAATAGGTGGATAAAAATGCCTCTCTGGCTGACTGTGTGATAAATCATAATAATCTGATGAGGTTGAGAACTGTGCTGGTACTTCGTATCCTACTAGAAGGGTCACCTAATGCCAAACAGGTCTTAGCACAATATGTGTCAACCCATTTAACACCGGGGGGGGATGGGGACGGGGACAGAAAAAAGAAACTTGTACTAGATTGATCGTCACCCAGGTCAACAAGGACTATATCAGATGTTTTTGTGGGCCATTGATTGACAGCAGAGCTAGCTGCAGAGTCAGATGAGGAGGAGGCTGAGGGAGAGGCTAGGCAACTTTGGAGCCTTTGGAAGGCTCTGATAAGGAAACAGCATCAGAAACAGAGGCAAATCCGGGCCCTTCCGTGTCCCCCCCCCGTGTGGAGAGGCAGCTGTCTTCAGGGCCTGAGCTGAGTGAGGGGGAGAAACAGATGGGGCCCATCCCAAATGTGTATATGTACAGAGTGGAAAAGAGAGTTGAGCAAAGGAAAACAATAAGCCAGCTCTCGAGGAAAAGCAGACATGGATGCTAGCCAACCCCTTCCTGGCTGGGAAATAAATAGTAGGAGTTTGGGAGTGGCAGACAACTTTTCACTTTTAGGATACAGCAAGCAATTCGGATTTCTTGGCCAGGTGTGATGGAACTAATTACATTTTATTTTAGTTTATCCATGTGAATAAAAAACTGTTCCTAACCTGTTTGAAAAAGGGTTTGTTTGTGCCCGTGAGTAAGTGGCTTATCATTACTTGCGAAGGCTGGGTCAGAACAGATGTTAGTTCGTCGGTATCTGTCAACAAGTGGGCAGCAGGGCTCAGTAGATATGGCTGGGTAAGCAGGGCTTAGCCCTGTAGGATTACTGGAAGAACAACAATCACAGCTAAGATAAAAGTATACTGTGCTTGAAAATTGCACCACTATGGCCTCCTATTATAAGCTGGAACCACCATATTTTGGTTGTTAAACATACCAACAGGGATATTTAAAGTGAATGTTTGAACATTGGAAAAGAATTCATCCATACTTCAATATTACTCAACAACAATTAGCAGACCAACAGAGATTTATTACCAGAAATAAAATATTCAAGGATGCAGAACTAAAAGAGATTCAGAAAAATTGTGAAAATTGAACACTCAAAAAAGATGTTCAACAACCAAGACTTTGTGGGTCTTATAAACAATAACAGAATGGGGGGGGCATCTACAATGTGAGGGGAACCTCATTCCAAAGTACTTCCAGAGTCCCAAGGTGTGCTTCCAGAGTCCCAATAGATGAAATTGAGAGCCATGGTGATGCGGTGGTTAGAGCACAGTATTGCAAGCTACTTCTGCTGACTGCTGGCTACCTGCAGTTTGGCAGTTCGAATCTCATCAGGCTCAAGGTTGACTTAGTCTTCCATCCTTCCGAGGTCAGTAAAATGAAGACCCAGATTGTTGCAGGCAATATGCTGACTCTGTAAACCATTTAGAGAACGCTGCAAGGCACTGTGAAGCGGTATATAAATCTAAGTTCTATTGCTATTGTTTAATTGAAGGAATCCAGAACATGCCAACTCTGCAGAATTGAATTAACTGGGTAGATGTTATGAGAGACAGATGGTCCCTCAAATAACTGGGTCCTATGCTATGTAGGCTTTACAGGTAAAAATCAACATCTTGAATCTCATCAGGAAGCAAACTGGCACCTGATGTAGCTTGTGAAGCAGAGGTGTTACATGGACATGCCCATTAATGCTTCCACCACCACATTCTGAACCAAGTGGTCTTCAAGGGAAAACCCATATACGTAGAAGTTGTTACAATAGTCAAATAGTATAGTAGTCAAGCCATGAGTTGATTGACAAATCCAGGAAGACACCAAGATCATATTAAGAAAATTAAATGAGGAAATGCTACCCTGTTCTAAGATCAAAGATGGAATATCCTCTGATCTGAGTGGCCCAAACACCCACAGCCAGATAGCCTTGGAAGAATTGACTTAAAGACTCAAAATTTACATTGCTTAAAAACTATGTCTATAAAACAGATTTGAGAGGCCTTTTTATTGAAATACTTATTTTGTTCACTTCATTCATTTTGCCGGATCGAATAAAATTGCATTCTTCAGCTGTAGATAAAAATCAACATGTAATTGGGATGCACCATTCACAAAGTTCATCAGAATATTCAGAAGCATGCATGTATGCACACATACTTCTTAAGAAACAATTTATATAATATGATCATATATATTTCATAAATGAACCATTACTGCTAAAGAATGCATGTTGAGTGATGTACACGCTTAGTCTCTGATAATATATTATTTCTATAACCTTTAATATGCCCTTATCAGAAGTAGTACCATATTAATAAATTCCCAGTGACATTTTAAGCTCAGACAACAGAATAAATTGTAATAAATGTGAGACTGATAAACTAAATTTGACAGCATGTGGGCATTCAGCAGGGCAATCTTTTGTTTTGGCTGGATCTTTGATTCAGCTAACGCTGCAGAATAGAGTTCTTTCTGGTTTGATTGTTACATGACCACACTAGACTATTACAAGAACACTTCTTGGTCTTTGGATGTTTGAGGTAATGGTCATTTTGAAATGGAATTTCTCATACTTATGTTACTGTACCCCAAATGAGTAGATGTTTATAATTGATTTGCTATTTGCATGAGTGCTACTTCTCTTCCTTTTTCAAAGAGAATGTCAAGTTTTCATCATGTCACAATCAAGGACAGCAGCAGTTTTTCTCATTCTTCCCTATTTTTGACATAAAAATCTTCAACCAATTTCTTCTGCTGACTAGAAAGAAGTAAAAATAGGTCAGCAACAACCGGGATGAGCATTAATGCTATATCTCCGACTAGTTATTCTTCTCTCCCATAATTACAAGGATCAATCTTACTAGTTGTTACATAATTCTTGCTTTCCAAACTACCATTCTATTATTGTGATTCAAGCTATGCAAAACACACGGTGCTTCACCAGTCTTCACATAAGTATTGTTTTACTTAAATGGCTATATAATGACGATAATTGATGAAAGACCAGTCAGTGTACTGCCCCTGGTACTGTTTGTCATTCCACAGGAAACTCTTTTTAATGAGAGAATTTTCTTTTTGTGCCTGTGTTCTTAAACTTCATAAAAAATATTCTTTATTCACAACAATGTGCCCAACTGTCTATTTGGTAATGATGCCAAACAAATGTTGAATGATAAATGCCCATTTGTAATCAGCACTGAAACATGTTATCCTTTCAGCCAGCAGACTCCTGTTTTCTAAAATCAATCCAACACATTAAGTATTTCAGCAATGAGAAGGAGAAAATCCCAAAGACTGAAGCAAGAAACTATTATTATTTTAGAGTTAGGCAATACTTGCCCAAGGGGATCAGTCACAGCTTGCTTGATTATCAATTCCCAAGCCAGTACCACAACATCTTTCTACATAATTATGGCAGTACAGCAAAAAATTGTTTCAAGTACTCATATGAGAATAAGTGTTTTGGAGCTGCTTGGAGGCCCCTAAGTCCTTCATCCTCACAGCTCTTTTCAACGATGTAGCCCTAATAAACAATAACTGTGTCCCTAAAGCATTTACTGTTCAGCAAAAAAAAATAAATAGAATTTTGTTCAAGTGTACAATATATGAATTACTGGAAAGAGAGAGGCAGTGTAAAATAAACATTATGCTAATATTTATTAACTTCTACTTAAATAGTCATAATAACACACACACCAAAATAACTTCAATTAGTAGTAATAGATGTTTGTCTTTTAGGATCATAAAATAAATGCTAAGGTGAAATACCGTAAAGTAATAAGCGGCACAATTGCAGTCTGTTGTTCTTCCATTACCTGTTTTATTGATTTTTTTCAGAACCAAAAAATGTTATCAGAAATTTTTATTGTTAAGATTAGTAAATTAGACTCTAGAAACCTAGCTCTGACTTAGCCACAAAGCCAGCTGGGGGATCTTGGGCCAGTCTCTTTTCTCAGCCCTAGAAAGAAGGCAATGCAATCCACTTTTGAAAATGTTACCAAGGAAACAATATTGACTTGCCCAGGCAGTCCCTGGGAATCAGAAGGGATTCAAAGGCATTTTAAAAAAATTATTATATGCAACATGTATCACCACTGTATATTATATTTACGCAAAGTGTCAAGTTTTGAAAGAGAATGCCTTTGAATGACATTTGCTGTAGTTCTATAAAGTTTGTTTTATTTTATTTTATTTAAATTTCATACTTATTAACCATCCCACTTCCCCCAGAAAGTTATTTTTAATTCCATAAACAATGATTCTTAAAAATACAAAAGCTAATATTCTCAAAGAAAGACTCCTTGACAAGTGTTGAATGGTTAAATGACAGAGTATTCAACAATCTACCTTTATGCACTTTGATCACTGCTGTGACAAGAATAATGTGACTGAATCTGTCTTTCTGATTTTGCTTTCTAGGTAGCAGTATGCTGTAATTCCACATACTGTATTATTCTCTTTCTCTATATTTCACCGGGGTTTTAGTTTCGTGGATACATGAAATAATTCAATCACAGAAATCTGAATATGAGAACTCCAACATAATAATGCTTATTCATCTGTATTATTATACTACCATCACCTGTTCTTCCTTCTTCTAAATTGTGCATCTGTGAAAACAACAACAAAATAAAAGTACAAAGAGGGAGCTTTTCAGCAAAAGCATAGATTTGCTTCTGTAGAGAGTAATGTTGAGGTTTCTAGAAATATATGAAAAATGTATGATCCTCTGATGCTGTTTTTTCACAGTTCCCACCATTCTTGGCTATTTGTCATACTGACTGGGGTTTATTGGATTTCACATAGAAAACATGTAGAAAGTAATGGGCTTTCCATCTCATGCAAAGTCATTCCCTTTGAAGCACTTCTAATATGGCTTCATCTCTCCAAATCAAAGAAACAGCTCTTTAAGATTTATTAAAGAAATATCATTTGGAGAATGAGCACATAGAATTAGTCCTTGACTTAAAACCATTTGTTTAGTGACTGTTCAAAGTTACAAAGGCCCTGAAAAAGGTGATTTATGACCATTAGTTTACACTTACGGCATCCCCGTGGTCATGTGATCAAAATTCAGAGGCTTGGCAACTGACTCATATTTATGATGGTTGCAGGGTCCCAGGGTCATGTGATCACCATCTGCAACCATCTGACCAGCCACCTTGAACTGTGGCTGGGGTTTCATGTCCCCAGGAAGAGGTGGCACACAACAAGCAGGTTATCCTGGACTTGCAGCTACTGCTTGATGAGAAGGTTGCAGCCAAGGCTACAGGAACTGTTGTACAAAATTCTCTTGTGCAGCAATTATATCCTTCCTGGATTGGGAGGCCTTGCTCATTTTGATCACTTCCCATTTGGATTACAACATGGGGCTGTCCTTGAAAACCATCTAAAAATTGCAACTGATCCGGACTGCAGCAGTGTAAATTCCTAGATTTATACCCACGTCATACCCCTGTTACATGAGCTGCACTAGCTCGAGGGGGAATTTAAGGTGCAGGTTGTTCCCTTTAAAAGCCTTACATGGCGTGGGACTGGGTTTCCTGCAAGACCACTTTCCCCCTGGGCTATCTATCTGTTCCACATAGGACATCTGCCAACTTGTGGGTCCTTGGAAATATGCCTTTTCTACTGCAACCGCCACCTATGGAATACCCTTCCTCTGAGATGGGACAGACCCCAACCCTTCTCTCCTTCCAGAGCACGCTTAAAATTTGGCTCTTCTTCGAGGTTTTGAGATAGGGCTGATGAGAATGTGGGCTGCATCAAGGAAAGGGGTTGTGGCATCAAATTTTCTCCTTTTTTGTTTTATCAATGTTGTATTTTATACAAACCACCCATTATTGTTTCAAGATAGGCGGCTATACAAATGTTTTAAAATAAGTAAATTAAATAAATAAGCTTTTAGGAGTTGCTGACAGGTGCTATATGAGCATCCATCTACCCTCCAAATCACCTTTCCCCATCCAATCTATATCACAGTACAATCCATCTGTCTTTAACATAATTGGGCATTGCTGTTTTAGAAACAGCAGGAAACATAATTAAAACAAAAGAGGTTATACAGAAACATGTAACATATCGTACAGAATGTGGAGAGAGGCTAGATATTTAATACATATTTTGTGTGTGTCAAATTGGGTTTAAAATATTTTAGTGATAACCTTGAAGGGAATGCCAATCATATAAGAATTCATAAAAACTGAATTCCTCAACCATCTCTACAAACCTCATTGGCATGTGCATTAGCCTTATGAATTTCCTCAGGTCTACTTGTTCTTATCAGTATATTGAATTTTGATGGCACCCATTTATATGCACTCTTAGGGCAGCAAAATATTCTATACTGTGAAAAATGTAAGCCTTCATTAAGTGTTGGAAAGAGACAGACAGGGATATGTGTTGGTGCCAGTATAATAAATAAACCAAGTAATAGTCAATTTATTTGGACACCACATTTTCCCCCATGTTGATTGTATTTAAGATGGTTCGTGCAACTTAAATGTAAGAAATGGATTTAGAAATCTGCATTAGTTTCAGTATTATTATATAAAGCATACCAACATTCAACTAAGAGTATGATTAGTTAATGACAGTTAACAAACATTCAGCAATATAGTATTAATTGTATCAGTAATATGAATCATTATGAAACAGAAAACATATTCAATTAACAGTATTGAATCCAGGGTCCATGTCCATACTCCCACCCTCCCTTGCAAAGAACTGCATAAACTTTAAGAGCACTCACTTTCAGACAATAGAAGCAGGTCTTACTTTTTGCCCAGATCCTAAGCCGTAAATTAGGCTGTTCTCAAGCCAGCTCATTTCCTGATGCCCATAGGCAATGTAACATCAGGAGGAAAAAAAATAGGAAAGGCCATTCCTAGCACTAAGGATGGAAGGAGGCAAAAACAAAAACAATGGGACCCCAATGGGAAACTCACTTCCTTTTAGTAGTAGCACTCTTACCGAAGCCTCTAGAGCCTCTAGAGCCAGAATTGAGGCGGATGGAGGCAAAAGATGTAATAGCAAAACCACAGCTGGATTTGTAGAGCACCTACCCATGGGTTTTATTAACTCAGGTTGTAAGAAAAGAAAAAGCTTGTAATTGCCGGATTCAGAGATAACACTTACAGCTTGCAGATCACAATATGCTCACATCATATATGAAGCCAGAATCTCTGCAAAAAGTCCCCTAAAATGGTTTAGACTGATACGTGAACAGATTTGTCTTCCCTCGTTGTGCTTTTCAAAGGCAGCTCCCTTTATAAAGAATTCTGGGCTGAGAATGCGTCAAGGTGGGTAGAAGCTGCCAAACAAACAAAGGCCACCACACCTACTGGTAGTTTTAAATTTAGAGGGTGTTGGTTCCCTTCTTTACAAATTTGAAGCTTGTCAGTCCTCCATCTATTTTTTTGGTCAGACTTAAGTCTTTCAGTGTGGTACCATTCACGCACAAGCGCCTGCAGTGCTATTCTCTACTTTTTAAAATATGACAGGGATTAGAAGAAAAGAGAGCCCTGGGCATTTCAGGAGATATTAAATGTATTGCATTCTTGTGTTTTGTTCCAGAAGCCTGACCAGTGTGTAAGAAATAAGCAACAGCTCACACCGACAATTTCCCCTGTTAACTCTTATAGTGCAGCCTCCACCTATGGTTACATTTAATGAGCCAAACAGTTTTCAATTCCATGGAAATCCTTTAATCAGCAGCATTTGCCTAAAATACACTCAGAGTGCAGTGGATGTCTATGCTGTTTAAGGACAAAAGAGAAAGAATTTTCAAGCAAATATTGAAATGTCATGAAGCAGAATACCACAAGACAACCAAAGCTTTTACAATTTATGCTAGGAAAATATTGACAGCCTTTAAAGCAATAGCTTTATTATAGAAAAGCAGAGAAATGAGGAAGCTCTTCCAATGCCTTAGCCTTAGTAGTTTCTTGATTATTTCCCTTTTCTGTGCCATGCTGTATGAAGAATTACAAAGCCATTTTGTCTTTATTCCTGCACATCATGGCACAATCACAATTCTGGGTAGTCCAGCCTGTATCTCCTATGCATACCTGTGACCTGAAATATTGCAACTTTCACAACAAAAAACAAAAGAACCCAGGATCATATAATCATGGCTGACGTTACATACAGTGAAACCTTAACTCATTTGTATGATCATTCTGGCATAGTTTGGCTTTCTAATTGAAACAGGGCTGCAAAGCCTGAAATGATCACATAAATAGACAATATAGTAACATGAATTTTTAATTTTGCAATCCTTTCCTTCCAAATTTTTGTTTGGCTCATGCTTTAACGTAATCTTTAGTGACTTTTGAAAGAGCTTAGAATAAATCTCAGAGGCCCAGAATTCTTTGAGCGGATGAATAGAGTGGATTTTAAAAATCATGAACGATAAACACTAGTTCTTAACTCTAGCATATTATTAATGCTGTTTCCCAACTCTTCATGCAACTATAACTTTATGCCTGGTGTAACACTAAATAGTGTTATACTAAAAGTTGTTAACGGATAACATGTTTATTGGTGGCATACAAAAGACAAAACTGCCTACATAATTTCTACAAAATAATATAGCAATTTACCAATGTGTAAGTAAATGCAATGAAAAAGAATCTGAAATGTTTACATATTATTACAAATATTTCACATATTTTATTTTATCTTCAGGCTATACGTTCGGGTTCGCTCTCTTGCGCTCTATGGGAAAACTCAATCAAAAAAGAAGAACCGACATCCTCCCTAGTCCAACACCTGAGAGCCACAGGACATATTATAGACTTC
>JANHFL010001229.1:30793-41453 GCA_032468155.1 Oxyrhabdium leporinum | reverse complement strand
GGAAGGAAGGAAGGAAGGAAGGAAGGAAGGAAGGAAGGAAGGAAGGAAGGAAGGAAGGAAGGAAGATTATAATGAGATGGAGGGAGGGTCCTGCCTTAGCACTTAGCTACCACAGGTGCCTCCGACACAAGTGATGTTGAGCTGGCCAAGCCCATCCTGGGGCCCCGAAGTCAGCCCTGACGCAGCCCTTAATGAAATCAAGTTTGACACTCCTGCTGCAGAGCCATGCTTTCAAATCTCCCCAAAAGGTCAAGAGAGTGGATGCCTGCCTCACATCTTGGAGAGGGAGAGATTTTCCACAGGATGGGAACAACAGCAGAGAAGGCTCTTTTCTTAGATCCTGCCAGTCAGAATTCTTTAACTGATTGGGTCTACAACATACCTTTCCTGCCTGACTGAGTGGGATGGGCTGATGTAGTGCCATATTTATACTAAAGTTTTAGTATTAAGTATAATACAGGTAATCCTTGAATTATGACTGTAATGGAGCCTGCTCATCACGGTCATAACTATTGACAATTGTAGAGTAAGTCAGTCACATGACTAACTCAATTTTACAACCATTTTTGTGACCGTCATTAAGCTAATGCCAGGGTTGTTGACCAGACCAATGGTCCACTCTGGCCACAGTTTTGCCCAAAATTGGAAGTATATCCCAGTTTTCAGGAAAACTGTCATAAAATGTTAATCACGTGACTGTGAGATGCGGCCAACAGCCATAAATGCAACCTGGTTGCTGTGCATTTGAAGTGCAGTCGTACGACCCAACTGTCAGAATTTTGAATATGGATCAAAAGTACCCTCTCAAATAGGTTCATTGGACAACCATTTGAATGGTTATAAATGTCAGATTTGGAAGCCATATTTACCAGGAAGTTTCCAAACTGCCACATTTTAGTGCCTGGGAAATTGGGAGGGGGAGATTTCATAGTCGAATAGATTAGCAGACAACAACATTCTTTCTTACCAAGTCAAGGACATGGTACACTGCACCTGGATGGGGATGTCTCCAAAAATGGGGCGAAGAATTGATTGGACAATGTGATGGACTGCAGGGGATGGTCTTTGAATTCTCTTTTGGGATGGGAAAACCCGGAACTCTCAGATTCAGGTTTTCGCAGATGTGCCAATATGATTTCTGCCATAAAATATCTTATTTGGATGGACTTTGTTTCTGACTATTGAATGGAGATGAGGGAGTTTCATTGGAATGCTGACACAAGACAGCAACACAAAAGGCACCAAAAGACTTTCCAAAGGTTTGTTAAGCTCCCCTTCAAGTTGATACAACTAAATGTGGTGCAGTTCTATTGTCTGACATATTGACAAATTGCTGTTTGTCAGAACTTCATAGATAGGGTAATGTTTCTGTTGTGCCATTGAAGAGGTCTCAGATTCAACTAACCAGTCATCACAGAGCCTAGATTTTGGCTGTAGTAATGTTAGTAGAAGAATCAACCCTGAGAATCAGAGAGATTGCCGGATTCTCACATACCATTATTATGAACTTCTGGACATAAATTGAAGAGGGAATCAGTCAGGTTTATGCACGCTATACCTCAATAATTCAGTGCAGAGTGATAAAAAAGCTTTTCCTGCCATTAGGTCTTCATTCTTCAGGGAAGAAAAATGAAAACGATAGAACCAAAATGAAACATTAATTTTGGAAGCTAGGTTGATAATAAAGAGAATGGAACATAGTCTCGTCACCCGGAAAATGATGTGAAGAGTCTCATAGCCTGAGACAATCTTCCCCTACATGAAGTAGATGCAATTGAAGCATTACTAATAAATATGTGCCTCAGCTCTGCTTGAAAACTTTCTTTCACCCTGTTAGAAAACTTTCTTTTCACCCTGCATCTACATCTATTGTCAAACTGCTCAAAGTTTTACAAATTATTTCTAAATATTCAGTTAGAATTTGCTTTCCTGTAGCTTAAAAATGTTACTTTGCAATAAGTGATGACATTCCTTCAAGTGGCCCCAAAGACGCTCTAAAATAATGCAGATGATCAGCTTCCTGCAAGGAATATAAATCCTTCCATTCCCCACCATCCATCACAGCTGAAGAAGCTTCTTGGATGAGAATTGAAATATCTTCAAAGAATAAACAAGAAAGTCCAGTTGCCTCATGAAAAAGCACCTTTGGGGATAACCATGACTTGGATGACTGAGAATCTCCATTGACATTTAGCTAGGTACTTTGGGATGAACACTCTTCGAATGGTGTGGGAGTATGAACAGATTTCCAGAAAACAAAAAGCTTCTTGCATGAGGGGGGGAAAAAAAGGTTATCAAAGAAAAAACAAGAAAGTCCAGTTGCCTCCTGAAAAAGCACCTTTGAGATTCCTTCAGGAACTGTGCTTTCTTCTTAGACTTTTTTCTAAAGCTTGAGCAAAATTAAACATATCCAGTTCCTACAAACGTTTCTCCTAGGATTTATTTTCCAATGTTCTGATCAATCTCGCTGTCCTCCTCTTTCTGATTTGTGCGAACCGTTCTTATAGAGCCATGTTCATCCTTGAGTACTTTAAGACTAGGTGCTCAAGGGTGAACATGGGCTGTATATATGAAGTGGGCTTAATCAGTAGAGAAAAAAATGGAATTATCCCCATCCCTTAATTTGCCCACAACACTTCTATACATGCAACCTGAAATTATATTTTTCTTTTTTATAACCATGTCAGATTGCCAATTAGTATTCAGCTGCATTGTAATTATCTAAAATAACAGATTAAGGTTGATTCTTGCAGTATTTTTAATGTTGGTCATGTTACTTTTTGAGGGGCAGAATCCCGTGTTGGATATTTTATAGGACCTAAAAGATTGGTAAAGCATTTTAAAAAATTAAAAATAAAAACCCTGTCAATTTAGTACCCTCTCTGCAGTTGTGTCATGTCTATTGAACTTTATATCTTTTTTCTAAATTTGTATTTGCATTCTAATATTTGCATTGAGCAAATATTGGTATCCAGCTTCATTGCATAATTGGCATTGACTTTGTGTCTCACTATTTCTGTGACTGACTTTCCACTGAGAGAAAGCGTGATTGTAGCAATGAAAGCTGAAGTGACATTTCAGCTGCCAATTTGATCTTTGGGTTTTTCAAGTTGAAAATTGACTTTCTGGAGAATATGGAGACGGTAAAGAGAACAACCCCCCCACATACACACACACACAAATGACCATATAGAAAAGCACATGCTTTTCTTCTCTTTTATTAGTCATTTTTATTGTAGAAATCTTTGTGGGCAGCAAAGAAAAAAAATGGAATGACTCACTAGCGACCAGGTCTTTTGTATTTGTTTAAGTCATTCTACAATGACTTAAAATCCAGACTTATTTTTTAAAAAATGCTTATTTCCCCAAGGAAGCAAGCAGAGGGTTCTATCTTACCAGCCTAGAGTGCCAATTTCTAGCAGGATTAAATGAGGCTTTACCATGGGCCTGAAGTATAAAAATGCCCTTAGCATTAGGTCAAGATACAAAGAAATACTCAGGAGAAATCAAGCAGACCTAGGGCTGCAATATTGAACATTGCCGGAAGACCTGTGTTTGAGCTTTCCAAGATTCTTATAAAGGAGCTACATATTTATCGGAAACTGGGTCACGTTTTGCTTTGAAAATATAGCCTTAATGAATTAGTGTAGGAGTATTAGGAAGTTAGAACCCTCAGCATAAACATATATCGACTTTGGCTGAGAGCGAGCTTTCCTTGTCAGTTAGTGACCTGATCCTACATAACTACATAACCTATGTATTTAATGATTTGAGTATTGCAAAACACTGAGACCCTGTGCTTCTGCCCTGATATTACTAGCCCTTTGCCTTCACATAGGCAGACAGACAAGTAATGGACACACAGAGATACCCACTCCCCTCCCCCACTGTAATGATAGCGAGGCTGTAACCATGTGGAAAAGGTAGATAAGAGGATGAGCAGGGGAAACATACAGGAAACAGGACTGGGGATTTTCCTCTCTTATTTAGAGTTGTGAAACTTTTAAATGTCATATGCTCAGAAAACAGATTGCGATGCTACTTAACCAGATTCAAGTGGCCATGAGCATGATAATGCCTGCTGCTTCACCGGGCAGGCCACTGAAATATACTATCTTGAATTGTTTTGATGTAGATCCTGATAATATAAATAATCTGTTTAGGATCCGAAATGTCAACTAAACCAGATGTAGTAGAGAGAGCTGGCTGTCATAGCGATTCAGTTCATTGTGGTACGGATGCCTCTTTCGTGGCCACTGTAGAGATTAAAGTAGCAGTAGATGAATGCGGCCGCATAGTGGGGTCGTTATCATTCTGTACTTTAACCATCTGAGCTTTCAATAGAAGAGGAGATCACATATTTTCACCAACATTGACAGGGCAAGTGACTGTGTATAAGCAAGGAGCATAACCCATACTCACTGGCACTGATTATGTTACCTAGTCTATGAAACACCTACAAGCTCAGAGAGCACTTCACAATTTTGAGCTTGTTTGCATAAATTCATGGAACCTTTTGAGGCTAGTAGGGTAGAGAGCAAAGCCAGATTGATTGATTATGTGCCATCAAGTTGCTGTCTACCCTTAGTAACCACATAGGTAGATTTTTCTCTTTAACAATTTGTCCCTAACCTGTGTTTTTAGATCTTTCAATGATACACCTATTACTTCCACTTTTCTGCTAGTCATCATCTTCTCATTCCTTCCTCCTTTCCCAGAATTAAAGGCTTCGCTATAGAGCTGTTTCTTTGCATAATGTGACTAAAGTGTCAACTCTGAAGTGAACCTGGCTGAAGCTATCTTGTGCTGCCTCATAGTTGCTACAAACTCTGAGACGGGGAAGGGAGGGGGAAATTAGATAGGCTCACTAATAGTCAAAACAAAAAGTTTTCTTGTGGGAACCAAGGTCATCCAAACAGGTGGCAGTTGAGGGAGGAGAGGAGTGACCAAGCAGGAGCTATTCACATTGGGGAATGTGACCGCTGACATCTGAGGAGGGAAATATTTGATCTTTTAACAGGGGAAAATTGTGGGAACTTTTAGAGTTGGTTCTCACTAGCTGTGCTGAAATGATGTATCCAATAAACATGTTCTTTGAGGAATCTACCTGTCTCGGAGTTCTGATTTTAGCAGATGTGTTACTTGGAATGCTGACGTTAAACCAACTCTAAAAGTTCCCACAGTTTTTCCTCTAAGTAAAAATGGTGGGATTTTTTCCTCTAAAAGTAGGAAAAACTTGCTTTTTTGTGATGATCCATTCTTGTCCATGTTGTTCTCAGTAGACATCTCCAATACCAAACTTTTATATTCCTCTTATCCCGCTTCTTCAAATTCAACTTTCACTTCCATAGAGTATCACAGGAAATACCATGACTTGTGTAATTCTGATCTTTGTTGGTTTAGATTCATTATGACATTTGAATATCTTTCCCAAGGCCTACATGGCTGCTCTACCAACTACTAGTGTGTGACATTTCTTAACTGTTTGTTCCTTTGGCTGTTCATGGTTGATCCTAAAAGGCAGAACATATCCACCACTTTGATATCTTCATTGTGAATTCTATCTGTTGGTTGCTCTATCTATTATTGTTAGTTTGGTTTTCTTTATATTTAATTTTAGTCCATTTCTTCATTTTGCTCCATAACTTTTATTAGTAGAGCTTGCAGATCTTTTGTATTTTCAGCAGGGTATATCAGCATACGGCAGGTTACACTCCAATTTTAAAACCATGTTCATCTTCTTTTAATACAGATTCTTCTAATATATACTGAGCATATAGTTGAATAAACAAAGAAAGAGTAGCCTTGTCAGTCTTCTTTGCTGCTTTTTTTTTCAGTGTTATGATCTATGCTTTTATCCTCAGGCTCCCATTTAAGATGAGATAGAGTAGACTTACAGATGGAGTGCTATCTACACTCACATCCATTCTGAAAAGATGTCATATATAGCACTGAAAGTAGGTGTCTCTGGGCTTATTATCTTCTCTAGAATTTCAGTATGGAATTTAAACTGTCAATTGAAATTTTGAAAGGAAGTAAGAAGAATAAATTTGAATCTTTTGGTATATTTTTACAACTATCAAAAAAATTCTGTCGTGTTAATATTAAAAAAAAGAAAAAGAAAAAATTGTGTGGGATTAAAATTCTTCTCCAAGATTTCTGATAACATTGCACTGTATAAAGTGCTTGCTAGAGCACTTGGCAGAGCAGAAATACAGAAATGAACTAAAATTAAGGATGATAAGAGGTCTGGAAATCAAGTCCCAGTAAACAATTAAAATCTTCAGCATATTTAGCTTTCAGAAGGGAATATTTTCACAATCTACAAATAACAAAAAGATTGTCATAAACAAGAGAGGGCAAAACTGATATCTTTTTTTAACCAAGATCAAGACAAGGACCAATGGATTAAAAGTAGAAAAAAGATTTGGGCTGACTATTCTGAGGAATTTCCTGATGATAAAAGCAGTGGAACAGTCTTTTTTATCAGTGATAGAGTCATTTTCATGAAGATTTTCAGATGAGAGCCGGATGGACGTCTGTCAGGATGGACGTCTGTCAGAATATAATACTGTATATTACTCTACTTACAGTGAATTAACCTGTCTATACTATATACAATTAGCAAAGATAGACAAGTGGGAGAAAGTTATTTTCTCATCTGTTTTGTTCAGCAGATGATTTCTAGTGATTGAGATTATTTTTTTCTTGTGTTTCTGGCATCCACCAAACTATTGGTCCCAACCCTGTGACCTCTTGCATTTACCTGGAATTCAGGAGATGCATTCCTAATTATTCTTAAAGGAGGGTAAGGGTAATTTGAAAATTCTTTCAAAACCTTGAGGCTTGCAATGACTCTAATGTGCACCCACAATTCAGTAGAGCTGCCCTTGAGAATTAGAATGATATATAATATCCATAATTTCTGAGCCCCAAAAGCTGCCAGTCCATCTTATTAATTTTCCTCTCATTAAGGTAGATTTTGAGCCATTTTAAACTGCTACAAATTTTAAAAAGAGCACATATTTTAATGACAAACTGCAAAGGTCCATATGAATGTAGAACTTTACCCCTGTAGTCCTCGTATTATCTCACATATGAATGACAACTTCCCAAAATGCTCAAAAGCTAAATGAACAGGTGGAGGAATGAAAGTGAACATGAGAGACAGGACACCTGCTCTTTCTTTCATATAAAACAGAGCATGTGAAGCTTGGTATTTGAAGAGTTCTGAGTCAAGTATAACTTCAAATATGCAAGACATCTGAGGACACGCAGTTGAACTTCCATTTGAGTGTCTTCCCTTCCTCTCTTACAAAATCTTTGTCTCTACAGAATCTGCATGGGTAGTTAGTTACAAGAGAGAGGAGAATGTCCTTTTTACTGCACTGTTCAGGCTGATCAAGAAAAAAACCCCATGGATTCCTGCCAGTCTTCACATTTTTTCAAACTTTTCAAAATTTCAGCAAAAAAAGAAAAAGAAATCATGGTAGTCCTTGCTTTCCTGCATTTGCTTGTTTACAAATATAGAAGCAATGGCAGTCAAATTGCCTTTAGTTCCAAAAATATGTTCCTGAGAAAATAAGGGAAGCATGAAAAAGCAACCAATAGCTATTAAATCAGTATACAGTAACATAATGGATATGTTTTATTTTAATAGTAATCTCCACAATTACTGCGTACAGTAATATTATCTCTATCTTCTCCTATAAACAAGGTGTAGTAATTTTTGGCAAATTGCTGATGAAAGAAAGTTTGGTGATCTTCAGAGAAGTTTATCACTACAATCTGTTTTGGAAGAATGAAGTAAAAAAAGGGAAGAAAAACCACTGCTGTCACTACCAATGATTTCTACCTATAGTATGTGAACCTTGTCAATAACTACTTCCAACAACCCTTCCCCACCCCTAATTTTAGATGTCTTTAATTGTCCCCAGTTTCAAAAAGGTTTTGAGTTTTCATCTTAACATATACAATAGACTGACTTGAAGAACTGTGATACTCAATGCAATCCACTTCTCTATTATCAAAAGCTTTAGTGGATTACTCGAAGAACATCTGCAGAACCGTGGAATTAAATAATAATTGAAAAATAAAATTGAATGAATCTGATATAAACCAGCTGGATTAACCAGGTTCCACAGCACATTGGGTGCCATACCCCCCCCCAAAAAAAAAATTAGATGGCACTTAGAAAATACTCACATTAACAAATTTTCCTTCTATCAATTGCAAAAGAACACACTGCTGGGATCCACACATATAGTACGCCAATACATTTTGACATCCTAGATTCTTGGGAAGAACTTGATGCTGACAAAGGTCAACACCAGTTAAAGAACTGGCAGCTGTGGTTTTACATTTTTTGTACATAATAATAACTGCTATTATCTGTTCACAATAATGTGAACTTACAAATGCCAGTTCTTTAGCTGGTATTGACCTTTATGAACATTTTGTCATTATTATTATTCTACAACTATTATTATGGTTTGTTGCACAGTCAGCCAGATGTTTAGACTGGATTTGGCATTTTTATCCATCTATCGAGTTCTTCCCAAGGACTTGGGATAGAGAGATGCTGTTTGATAGTATTAAATGTATCACTGAATAATGTAAGATCTTCCAAGTAAAACTACTATTTGCAATTGATTGACAGTGATTTTTGTCAATGCCAATGGTATTCAAGTGGTGTTCCAAATATTTTAGGATTGTACTCATGGTGCCTACTATTATTGGTTCTAATTATTATGGTTCGTGTCAATCAGCAAAATGTTCAGACTGGATTTGGCATTTTTGCCTTTCAAGTCTTTCCCAAGGACCTAGGGTAGGCAGATGTGGATATTTGATGGTGTTAGAGAAGCTTTATTTGGAACAGCTTACCTCCTGTGATTTAATATTTAATATTACATTTAATATTATTAAACTACAACATCTCAGGTCCTTGGGAAAGGACTCCATGGGTGGAAAAAAATACAGATCTAGCCTAAATATTTAGCTGACTGTGTGACCTACTATAATAATAATAATTTTTAAAAATTAAAACATTCAATTGAATATAGGATATAAGATTTTGGACATTTGAAAATGTATTAGATTTTCATCTGATTCAGGGATTACCTGTTATGTCCTCATGAACCACAGACTGGGAAGTGTTGATATAAAACAAGTACAGCTATAATGGTAATTTCATAATGAGCTAGTGTATTATGTATTCTACCACCTGTTTTCCTCAGATTGCCAGGAGTGTTTAAACAAAAAGAAAAAAAAACTGGAGTGACTAACCAGTCAAACTGTGAAAAGGTCAAATGTATAATGCTTTTAGTCTGTATTATGCATCCGTCTTCTCCAGAATTTATGCAAAGAATAAAAACCTCTCATGACAAAGATCATAATGGGAATGAAAATATCACAACATGAATTGATTTTTGTAACAGGCAGGGAGAAAGCGGTGTAAATATTACCTTTTTCAGATAAAAATCCTCTTGAAACATTGTTTAAATACAGTTACATAAGTTAGTTCTTATCAGTCTCACAGCAAGCTCATAACTGATGTTCATACATCTGAACATGTAAGGTTTATGCATGCATATGAGCAAAGAGAGAAAAAATGAGAAATATATTATGACTTATGTCACCAATTTGGAACAAATTACTAACGCTAAGCATTTCATTCCGAGTTCATGGTGCAAATGTATAATGTCTTGATACTTATTTCTCACACACTCACAAGATGGAACACTATAAAAGAGGAATGCAAAAACAAGTCTTTTCTATTAACTGGAGGCCAAAGTGATATCCTGAATCAAAGAGAAAGGAAGGAAAAGGATTTCTTCCAGGAGCACAAAACTTTTGGCACATCACTAGATAGGAAAAAGAAGATAACTTCATTCCAGGTTTGGGGAGTTGTAGTTTAACATGTGTTTTTTTTAAAAAAAAAACTGAAACAAGGGGGCTCATGCCACAAAGGAGAACTATTCAGACTCATGCTTTACAGCTGGCCTGGGAGGACAAAGCAGGGAGCAAAGCCTCACATATTTTGATAGATGACTAAACCTGTGGCTTTGGGGATGGATATACATGCTCTTTCCTTTTCAGTCATATACCATTTATGATTTGTGGATTTCATGCTTGAGATGGTCAATCAACCTAGAACCAAGGAATACATTTTGAGTTTCCCAAATGTAGAAGCTTGGACCTTAAGAGCCTTAAATCAGGTCTATAATCCTAAAATCATCACTATCAAAATTGACCTGAGGATTTTGGAGACATCTTTATCAGTTATGACCCCAAACTTTCATAGGAATTCCTCCAAGGAGACTGATCCCAAGCACCTGTGTTTGTTTTAGAGATTTCTACCATATATGTTCCCAATCCATCATATGTTTCATTGCTTCTCAGGCCAGGCTACAGTATTCAAAGGACATCCCTTTTAAATTTCTTTAAATTAACTATCTCTGTGAGGCTTAAACATTAGAGCAGATTTAGCTTTTTTTGTTATCTCTTTACTTAGCTGAATAAAAGAATAGAAAATTGAACATCTGATGTTTAATAAATAATTATAAAGCTCTGTGTCTTAGGGGAGGAAAGGGAAAGGGAAAGGGAAAGGGAAAGGGAAAGGAAAGGAAAGGAAAGGAAAGGAAAGGAAAGGAAAGGAAAG
>JANHFL010001229.1:0-13263 GCA_032468155.1 Oxyrhabdium leporinum | reverse complement strand
CTGGGAAAACCTGAATCTGAAAGTTTCAGGTTTTCCCTCCCCAAGAGAAAATCAAAGATCCACCCTCCTGCCCTCATCACCAATCACATGATCCAATCAGAAGCCATCCCAATTGAAGCCCTTCCTTCAAACACTCCTTTTCCAGGTGCAGGTTGACATGTCCTTGATTCTCTGGGAAAGAATGCTGTTGTGTCTATTTCCCCAACTCTATGAATACCTCCCCTCCCAATTTCCCAGGCACTAACTATGGCAGCCTTAGAGGCCTTCCATAAAATATGGCTCCCAAGGCTGACAGAAACATTAAAGGCTGCTAGAATTTCATAATCTGAAATAGGCTTAATTGACTTGATAGATCAGTACAAGCTATACAGTAATAGCACTTAGACTTATATACCGCTTCACAGTGCTTTACAGCCCACTCTAAGAGGTTTACAAGAGTCAGGCCCCAACAATCTGAGTTCTCATTTTATTGACTTTGGAAGGATGGAAGGCTGAGTCAATCTTGAACCAGTCAAGATCGAACTCCTAGCAGTGAGCAGAGTCAACCCGCAATACTGCATTCTAAGCAGTGCATCGCTATGGCTATATAAGCAAGTAAATTGTTTATTTTAAAATTACTTGTCCTCCTAGTTTTTCTTTTAAGCAAAAAAGTTCCTTTTTCAAACAGCAAAAAAATATTAAATTCAACCCAGACTTCTATCTATGTTAGTGAAATGTGCATTGCTCATAATAGCTTTTCATATTTTTTTGATTTTTTTTAACCAGTGCAATGAGTTAAATGAATGCAAATTAAATAATTATTTCATACATCAAATGACAGAAGCCCTCTTCAGGTTTTCACCTGAATGTGCATGAGAGCTTCAGGGTGGGTGAAGAAATAGCACGCTCGCTGGACTTGCATCTTCTCTTCACAAATTTGCCCGTTTTGTCTGAAGGAAAGATGTACCGGAGTGCTTCTTTCTGTATGATCCTTTCAATACCTGAAGTCTTCCATAAAGTGTAACTAGCAATGAGTTCCAAGATATTGAATGGTTCTTTAATTTTATATGTGAAATGTTAGCAGCTGACATGATTATTATGATTGCCAGTTGGTGTAGTAGTCAAGGCGCTAACCTAGAAACCAGGACATGGTTATTTCTAAGCTTCCCTTAGGTGTGAAAGGCAGCTGAGTGACAACTTTGGGCCAGTCACTTTCTCTCAACCTACCTCACAGGGTTGTCATTGTGAGGGAAATATTAGGTGCCTTTGCTGCCTTACCTTGATCAAAATGTATAAAAAAGACAGGACAAAAATCTAATAATAATGATAAGGATGCCTGTTTCTTTCCACTCCAGGAAATTCACTCAGTTTAGTTGATTTCATCGCTTGCAGGCTTCAAGCTACCCTGCAGTAAATCTCAGCTCTCCAAAGACTTCTTTTCTCTGCTTATGTGACAGAAGACTCACAGGCATGGCTCAGCAAAATTAGTATCTGTTACAGGCAAGAACCAAGCCGTATAAACACAAAGTATTGGTCCACTGTAGCACATAGGAATCAACATCATAGATAGATCTGTGCTCCTGGATTTAAACTATAGCCTTCCCCCACACCACCACCACTTTCATGAGCCATTAAAGCTTGGCTATCCTTTTGGAAGGCACTTGATCTATGTTGACATAACAGTTTTCTTCTGGTGTGATAACTGCTAGTTTCTATCTCACCCAGCTTCATTCCTTAATCATCTCTTTCCTTATAATTTTTTTCCTTCCTCTCTGGGTCTGGAAATCTAAAAGAACATAAATGTAAAGAGAAAAAATAGAAAGTACAGAAAAGGAAAAAGAAATAGAAAGAAAAATCAAAAGAAAAATAAGAGAATAGCAAACAAAAAGTATAATATCTTAACAACATGACTTTTCCTTTCCCCCCAAAAAATAATTTTAGTAACTCATTACTTTCCCTTAAAATGCAACAAATGATCTCATCTTCCCATAACTGATGTCCTATCTATAAACAAATCCTTAAAATCTCATCGTCCAGTCCTAATCAGCAAATCCATTAAAAGTTACTAGAGATAACAATGTATCTATTTTAACCTTGATCAAATAAACCAACTTTCTATTCCTTTGTTAAACTTTTAACAATCTTGATCTTTGATCCCCTCAAATAATATCTTAGAACTTGTTTTCTTTGCATTTTTAAAAAATCTCTTCACACAAAACTTTAACAAGACTTTTTTGTAAACTCAATATAGAAGACTTATTCAGATAACATTTTGGTTTCTTCTTTGCATATCTCTTTCAATTATTAAGACATCAAATGGTTTCATTTGTATATACAATATAGCATCTTTTTTTCACATTACTCTTATAGCTCTCAATTTTAAATCTACTTTCAAATCAGACTCAGTCTTGTTAAGCTTGTTCGTGTTCATAACTTCTTCTAAACATACTCTATATAATGACAGATGACTCTTAAAATTAATGTTTGGATCCATTGTTCACACCTACAATCCAGTGTATTTTGCTCCATAAGTCTGTAAGGCCATGACAGACTTACATGCCAGTGTAACAGGCATATGTCTATACCGATGTAATATTATATATGTATATGTATGTGGAAATGTGCACCTAGTTCTATTACCTACTTGGGTTTAGAGATTTTCTTTTATTATTGAGATGTATTCTGTGCTTTGTGAGATGTATTCTGTGTTTTGTGTGGGCTGCACCAATGGAGGCTCATTCAAATTTCATTGTACACATGTTGTGCATTGACAATAAAGATTTGAACTTGAACTTGAACTTGAATTCTGACTTTGTAAATCAAATGTAAGATAAATTTAATTCTTTACTTGTAATCTTTAGTTTGTTCAGATTTCCTCTAGTATCCAATATTCAAAAATCCATTTTAATTTTTTTTAAAGAATTCAAAATAACACCCTTTTACCATGGGAAGCATTTTTATAATTAATTTTAAAATCTCATTTCAAATCCATCTGGACCTTAATCCATTTGTAATTTCCAAAATAAACTATTAATCACCCTTCATCCTTTTGAAAGGCATTAACTACAGTTTGGGCTAAAATGACATTCTCTCATATCCTGGAGCTCTAAATCCATGGAGATGGCTGTTTTAGCAACTGTTTGAAGCACTTGTGGGTGATTCCAAGTCCTTTCCTTGCCTGGAGAGGAATCAAAAAAAGGCAGATCACTCACTCTTCCTTCTGTTGTGGTTGTCAACTCTGCCCTCAACAGAGCCATCTTCAGTTCACCATTTCTTCCTCAAATGTTCCCAGACTACCTGCATTTCCAATTGGCTAGCTAGCTGACCTGACCATGGAAATAGTAAACTGATTTCCTGATGCCATTCAAGTCATTTATCAATGCTATCTTAGAATAACAGAGTTGAAAGGAACCTTGGAAGACTTCTAGTCCAACCCCTTGCTCAAGCAGGAAGCCCTATACCATTTCAGACAAATGTTTGTCCAATTCTTCTTAAAACCTCCAGTGTTAGAGCATCCATAACTTATGGAGGCAAGTTGTTCCACTGATTAATTGCTGCAAACATCGGAAATTTCTTTAAAGTTCTAGATTGGGTCTGTCTGTGATTAGTTTCCATCCATTACTTCTGTCCTGTCTTCACATGCTTTGGAGAAAAGGTTGACCTCCTCTTCTTTATGGCAGCCTCTTAGCTATTGGAACACTGTGACAAGACAGTCACTGCAAGGGAATCTTGCTGTCTTTCCCTTCATTTTAGGATGTTTCCTGTTACTGTTATTTTTATTTGAAGAAGTGAGGGTTTGTGTGCATTGCTACAAAGCTACAACTCACTTCAATTCTAGCTAGATATAGCCTGGTTTTTTTGTGTGGCTGTTATGAGCCTGTCTGATGAGTCAGATACTGAATAGAAGAGCAGGACTTAATAGGTTTTGACCTCATAACTCAGGAGGTGATGAGCTTTTAGATATTTATATATGACATTCAGAAAAAGCAGGAACTGTTAAAGAATGACCCTGCAGTTCCACAGCAATCAAGTAATCAGCCACTTGTTGGAGATGCATAGCAGTGGATTGAGTCACCTGACACAGAAGCTAATCTAATTCACCTGATTTGGAGCTTGAGCAGGAATAGATGACCGGGTACCTGCAAAATGATTGTGAGTAGAACAAATTTCCACAAAAGAAGAAAACACGACTAGAAAAGTTAGATCTTTTAAAAAGTGATCAGAAATCAGACTGCTATTGGCAGGTAATTTTCTTATCCTGGATCTGATTTTCTGATTGACCTCTGTCAGCGTGAAAACAATATTTTTCTCAGTTCTTATTCTTGGATATGGGATTTGCCTGCATGGAATATGGATTCTGAAGTAAGCTTATTTATTTTCCTGAGCTCTTGCACTGTTGTACCATAAATATCATTTTTAAGCCTAACCTGTTGCAGATGCTGGCAAAGAGAGTGGCATTCAAAAGTTGATTACAAGGTTGCCCGAAATTTATGATATGAAACCTAAGTATCACATCTTAATATAGAGAGTTCTTCTATCCCTGAAGTCTACATATCTCTGTCCATTCTGCTTTTTATTAGAGCAGCAATAGAGAAGCATTTTCTATTAGTCCTGTGTTATATCCCTTCCTGCTGAGGGTGTTATAAAATCAGAGTTTACATAGAGAAAACTATGTAAAACTGAAACCTAATCAGGTCTTGAATTAATTTGATAAATGGAATTGTTCAGGCATAACATCAATTTAGACATACAAAGAATTTATAAATGTCCATTCATATTATAAAAGAAACCTGTGAAGTGCATATAGTATATATCAGTAAGCTGCTAGCAATTAAATTGTCTCTGTTGTAATGCTGATAATGTATGCCTAATATAGAAGTTTTATCTAGAGTTCAGATCCAAAGAATGTCTGGGTGGACCTTTTACAAGACTTTTTTTAATTGCCAACGGTTTGAATGCATTCATCCATAGTCATTCTGATGAAATAATTATTTAGAACAGTACTGTGAAGACAGACACGAGCCTGGTTTGAATGAACCACCTAAGATCTAAATATAAATGAAGGCTGTTGCCATCTTCCAGAATATTGCTCCCTATTTGCATTTCTTTTTGGTAACTTTAGTTTTCTCCAGAATTGGTAAAAATTTAAATTGGATTGGTTTTCTCCCATTTTCACCTAATCTATTTTGGATCTGAGGAGGTTTAATTCATTCTGTTGTTTATTGGCAACTGTAGAAGTCCATTAGAGAACTGGAGCAGGGGAAACAATTATTTTACTGTATAGATAGAAGGCACATGAGGGACTAGAGATGTGGTGAAGCTTTCTATACTGCATGCTAATCCAGTTGCTTAAGTGTTGGATTCAATATTGATTTTTATTCCTCTGCATAATTTCTTTAATTTTCAGTTTCTGTTTGCTGCGGTAGAGTTGCATGTTGATCCTGAGGCAATAACTTTATTATTTGAGCAAATTTCAGCAGAGATTTTACTTCAGATAGATCAATGCATATGTTGGCCTGTGAGTCTTCAAAGAAGTCAGGCAATTACATGCACTGTTTTCATCAATAACATTGGTGTAGCCAAAAATGTATATTGATTATGTTAACCTTATAATATCATCCTATGACATACAACCCGATGAGCAGAAAATTGATATCTTTTTCTAATTTCTGGACCCTAATTAAATAGCCGAAGTGACATTTCGTATTTCACTTCTGGGAGAGGAACACAATGATAAGAAGTGTTTGTTTTTGTTAATCTAAATCGCATAACAATATTATTGAAGGAAAACAGAAACAGATATGCACTTGTTTTCCTTGTGAGAAAAAGCAGGATTTTTCACATTAAAGAGTTCTGATAGCTTCTGTTGGCCTTTACAGATGTTTTGGCAGGAATCTAGAGATCAATGACACATGGGTATTCCATACAGATATATTTAGAAATATATTTCAAAATGTGAACCTGCAAAAATCAGGCTTCTCCTCTTTGCAATGTCTCAATACATGAGATTTTTGTGTATGAAGATTCTCAGTCATCCAAGTCATTGTTGTCCGAAAGGTGCTTTTTCCAGAGGCAACTGGACTTTCTTGTTTTTTCTTTGAAAATATTTCACTTCTCATCCAAGAAGCTTCTTCAGCTCTGACTAGATGGTGGGGAATGGAAGGATTTGTCTTCCTTGCACACAGCTGGTCATTTGCATTCTTTTTAGAGAGTCGTTGAGGCCAGTTGGAGGTTTGTCTGTGTCCTCAGGATCACCTGAGTAGTGCAAATGGGTGTGGACCCTTCTTGGAACTGCTGGCAGGATTGTGTTATGGAGCTGTGCTTTCTGCAGGATGTTTTTTTTTTCTGCCCTGTGTCCCTTCACTGTTGGCTGTTGGGGATGAGTCTGTGTTGTCTGCATCTCACACTGAAGCACAAATGGTTCCTATAGTCCGTTTTTTTTTCTGGAAATCCGTTCATATTTCAGCACCATTCAAAGGGTGTTCATCCCAAAGTACATAGTTAAATGTCTATGGAGATTCTCAGTTATCCAGGTTGAGGTAATCCCAAAAGTGCTTTTTTATATGGGATTTTATTTGTTTGTTTGTTTTAATTGATATATTGCACTGTTTGTTTGTTTGTTTAATTGACATGTTGCACTATTTCAGCATAATGAAACAACTGTGAATAGCTTATATTGTGCCTATAGTTCCTCCCTATACCCTCAACTCAACAGTTCTACAATGAAATAATAAAAAATTGTGGATCAAACACAGCACATACTGTGGGGGGACAGGTAGTAGATTTCAAAGGAGCTTCATATCTGCAAACAATACAAAGAAATTAATAACAGTAACAATGGGAAGTATGAAACGTTTAGGAACATTACAGAAATCAAGGGAAACTTATGCAAAGATGTATATGATAAAAGAGAAAGAAGGAAAGATCCACTAGAGGAAAAGTGGTTAAAGAAGAGATTGTATGAACGTACAGAAGAACTGTACAGTATTTAAAAGATCCTAGAGCTCACAATACATACAAAGCTGCAAGATTGATGAAATCACAGTAGAGCAATTTAAAAGCTTGCAAGATGTTGACATTAATTGCTGCTAATGGTTTGTAAACAGGAATGAAAAAGATAAGGGTGGCCAGTGAATGGGGAAAGATCCATTTATGTTCCAGTATTAAAAAGAGGCAGTGCTAAAGAATGTCCAAGCTGCTGAATATTTGCACTTATTTCATGTGCTGCTAAAATAATGCTCAAGATTGTGCAATCCAGACTTTTTCTTGCCACAAAAAGAAAGTAGAGCAAAGAAAGGGTAAGAGTTCAGGCTGGGTATTGGCAGCAAAGTCCCTTTGCTTCCAGATGAGGAAGTACTAACTGGTGACATGGAAATGAAAGAACAGCATGGGGACATTCCCTTGATGCCATAAAACTGTTGCAAAGAGTAAACTGGTAGCAGGTTGGACAGATGTTTTGCTACTTTTAGTAATATGAGCATCTATTTTGTTTCTCTGTTCTTTTGGTCAAACAGCTTAGAAGGGGTTTTTTAACATCATTTGAGTTGGAAGATTTGTGTTGATTGGTGTGTTTCTTTTGAATAAGAAGCACCAAAGCTTGTTTATCAGATATATATAAAAATAAAGACTGTGTACATCATAAAAATGCCTTCAAATTAACTGTTAACCTTAAATGCTGGATGTATATGCTGGCTTTCTTAGTCATCCTCAATTACATTTTTATATTTACATCTAAAGTGTATTATTTTGTGGCTCAGTTTAATATTAATTATTTAAATTATATATATATAATATATATATATATTATACTTCTTTTAATGCTATAAATCCTAGAAGCAGAAGTGATTCTTATTTTTGGGCTTTTCCAGACTTTTAAAAAGCCATTAAATAATGACATGTGCTTTTCTTTTTACCAAGGAAAGTTGTATTTCATTGAAAATGGAATGTACTTTCATTGCATTTTTACAGTATGATACATATGATATATATATATAAATTAAAAGCCTGGGATTAATGTATGTTAGGGCCACAATTTCATTCAATTTGTATTGCTTTTTAGATCATTTTTATCCAGATTTTGTGATTTTATAACCAGTTATTTTTACAGATTTTAAGAATTTTTGGATTTGGTTGACTCTAACAAATTCAAGTCAATCAATAAATAAGCAAGAAATCTGTATTTATAGAACTAGTTCAGAGTTCTAGAGATATTTTGGGATTTTCACTGGCAACTAAATTGCTTACACGATACTTCATATATCTATCTAAACATGGCTCTGAAAATACATATAGAAAGATTGTCCACATGACAGCATTTCCTTTGTCTCCAAGAATGCAAAAAATATTCAGCCATAAAATATACAAGGTTCATCCCAAAAATAGTTGTATTTGATTTTGTCAATAATATGTAAGAGGGCATCTCACTGTATGAATTTATTCTATACAATAAAAGTTGACAGACTGAACCAGCAGTCTTTCCTTCTTGTTTGATTTAAATGCAAACTTCTTAGCATAGTTTGCCTGTTCTGCCTTATTAAATCAGAATTTCACTTATTTAAAAATTATTCTTTAAAATACCTAGCTAGCGTGTTTCGTTCATTTCAATTTAGCCAGCACAGCAGGATAGAAAGACGCTTTGTTCTTTCCATGAAGTTTTTTCCACTGCCATGCACTGGGGACCTGGGTTTTTCCATATTTACACAGTCATTACCTTTCTTTTAAGTTTTCCGAAAATTGCAGGAATGATCCTCTGAGACATCTCTGAATACAAGCAATCCTTGGTGCTCCAGGATACCTAATTTTCCTTTTGAAGCCACTCTGTTTTTCACAGTTGAGACTAATTCCCTGCATGACAGCATTCTACTTTAATGATGCCCTCATGGTAGAAGACATGATAATGTTCCATGAGAAACATAGAGATAAGGCCCAGAGGACACACATTATTTAAAACCAAAATCAGCTGGGCATACAAAAACATACATTAATGGAGGAGAAAAACGATATTCATAGGCATATAATGCTGACTTGCAGGTGACATTTTCATCTTGCAGCAACCAGAATGAATTCTATTTATGTCAGTCCTGCAAAAGTTGGGGAAATTCCATACAGTCCAAATGAATCACCTCAGTTTTCCAATCATCTCAGATCTTAGTGCAAAGCCTTTGGTGGGCAGTGCCGTGGAAGATCATGCAATGAGGCAAAATGTAAGTTTTACATGGTGAAATAATTTAAATGACATTTTCGGGTTTTTTTAATTTTATTTTAAATTCCCAAAACCCTGACCTTATATGAACAGCAAAATCCCATTTTTCCCTTTAAATTATCTTATTCTTTTCACATTTCAAAGAATTCTGTTTATATATATATATCAATCTGTAAATTATTTTACCACTGTTAAACCAGTTTAAATGTTCTGCTATTAGTTCTGTCCATCTACTATAATCCTTTCCTTTTTTCCCGCCTTTAACCCCTTACTATATGTCAGATGTTCTTGCTTGGTTGAGCAATTCAAATATAAAATAGTTTCCAAAGTTAGATATATTTGCATATTTCTCTGAATCACAATAAAAATACTTCAGCAGGTAACAGCTTCTACATCAGTTTAGTTGATCTTTTTAAAAAGGCTGTTTGAACTTGAAATATCTGTCTGTCTATGTATCTCCTAGCATCTATTCCTTCTCTTTTTTTCCTTCCCTCCCTCCTAGAAGGATGCAGTGGCAAGCCCTACTTGGATTTGTCTACACAGTAAAGAGAAATAAAATTCAAATTTTATTTTATGAAGCTTAGGCAATTTGAAAAACCTTAGCTGTAAGATGTTTAGGATGAAGTTCCACACAATAATTTTGAATGTGAGCCATAGATGGAGATATAAAAAATGTATGCATGTCTTTCCATTCATCATACATCATTTGAGCAATAACAATCTCTGCCTCTTTGCTAATTACTATCTGTATTAAGACTATGTCAGATCGTGATCAATTTTTAATCAAATAACAAGTCAGGAAATATATAAAAATTGCAATACTTCATTTTAACTAATCATATAAATCTGAGATAATTACTAATGAGTTTAAGAAAGAAGCATGAACATCTCTGAAAGGCAAGATAATAAGATTCCTTTACTTTCAATGAGATTATTGAAGATGGGTATGTTATATTTTATGCCACATCACAACTGAAGGACCATCTATTTCCACTGCATTACAACTGTAAATAAATTTATCATTTGTATGTTGAAAGATACTATTGTGAAGAAATGCTGGTTCCTAGTCTTTGATTTCTGAAATAATTATGTCTATCAATTTAAAGCTTCATGTCTGTGGGTTTCAAACTTAAACTTCAGTATTGAATCCCATACTATTTAACAAGTTCTAACAGAAATCTTACCACATTATCCTGGATAAGCTCTTTGATACCTTCCAGTATAATTCTGAAAATATGAGTATGTTTAGAAAAGTCCCAGGTATAAAAGCGTGTACATTTCCAATAACTTTATATCCTCCTTAAAATGGCATATTTAGCAGTCCTTTTTTTGGCCATTTCTTCTGAATACTAGGGAATACAGCTGAATTCTTGTTTGATCTAGTAACAGGATAGGAGGCAAGTTATCAAAGGGAACAGGATGAATAAACTGTCCATGTTAAAAGGGATGCTCAGTTCATTTGTTTTTCAGGAAAAAGTCAGCTTGTTTATTGTTTATTGCATTTAAGATGACAAGCAGAAGTAAAAGACACTAGACAAACATTACAACAAAAATATACAACACATTATCAAACAACAAGACTTTCAGATATAAGCTAAAATATGTCACCTGGTTGAGACCTAAAATATATATAAGCTAAAATATGTCACCTGGTTGAGACCTAAAATGAAATAAAATTAGTGATAGCATCGTTGCCAAAAAAAAAGAAAAAAGAAAGAATGTTGGTTAGTTTGAAATTATTCCATTTATCAGATAGATTATTTGGCTTTCTCTTAAAGTCATGATATAATCCTCCATTTTGTATTATCCAAGTGTTAGATGCATCAAGAAGAATTTTAATACATATGGTATAGTCAAAGTGCAATGAGAATCACATTATTCAGGGTATGACAGTATATGCTGACAATATCTACAGTATGCTGATTTTCATACAGTGACTAATATTCAGTTCAGATAAATCTACCAATGTGAAAACAAAAAGTTTCCTCAGGCATCTGAGCTTAACTTCCCCGTTTGCGTGAGAGCTCACTTTTCTCCATCTATAAAGTTCACGTTGATGTCACTGACGGACAGGATGAAAGACAAACCTTAATAGGAATGACATGCAGGTGTTGTTTCTCATGGATAGATAATTTCACCACAGATTCTACCTGTTCTGCCACTCTTCCACAATGGTTACATAGAGCTTTTCCTAACTGATGCTCATATGGCAATTGAGGCATTTCCTGGAGTCAACGAGTTTGAATAGTCTTCAGTCTGGAGCACTAGAGTGAGAAACTCCTGATGGTTTAAAAAGATGAGCAATTAGGAACATTCCCAACAGCAATTGGGAAACCTAATTGCTTTATATGGAGGGCCCAGGGGAAAAAATATTCACTAGAAGTCTCACTTTATAGACTGAGGGTACTGATCATAGTAGACCTGAGTGGGAAAGAACTTTTATTGAATGTTGTACCAGCTTTCAAAAGTAGTGTTAGTCATCTTCTAACAGAAGAGAATATATGTATGTCAGGATTGGACCGTAGAGTCCTTGATGCTTGGTTGTTGGGTTAGAGATGTATCATTACCAGACTAGAGATATCATCAGTGGATACCAGTGGCAGGCAATGATGATGTTATCTAGTTGAGTAATGAAATGTCTGCAAGTCAACAACCAAGTCAGACAGCATCAAGGTCTCTACTGTCATCTTCCAGTTAATCAATTTTTTGTCATCATTTCCTACAATAGGTCCTGAAAAAAGCCATTTTTTTCAGCCAAATTAAGCATATCAATCTTTTCACCTTGGTAAAAGAGACAAGGTAGTTTTTCAGTGTCTGATTCGAGTATTGTCTTGCAGTTTCTCCTTTTTAAATATTGTCTGCACAGCAGAAAGGCTTCTTACAAAACAAACAAATTACATGCACCTTACAGTAGTGAGATGTCCTGAAAGCCAACCTAGGTAACTCATGAGTAAAGCTTCGTAATGCCTTGCACAGGATTACATTCAGTAAACAGTTCAGCTTAAAATAAATCATTTCAATCTGTGCAAGCAGTTAATAATTTCTTATTTGTGTGCTTTCATACTAAGTAAATAAAAGGATTTTCACAATTCTGTTTCCCCGGGGTGTGTAATAAAGGGAAGAAATTATGAAAATATATCATATTTTTTAATAAATAAATAAATAAAAACAATAACCAGCTGAGGTTTAATTAATTTCAGATGTCAAATGCATTTGAGTGGAGCTGCCTGTGTTATGTTCTTCAATTTCATCCTTCTTAAACAGCACCAAAATACTTCATTAACTGCATTCAATGACAAACAGCACAAAATGATTTTCTGCACTCCTGCACTGAAGCTGCAATCTTATGCAAATCTACTTGAAAGTCAGTCTCCTTAACTTTAGTGAGTCTTACTTCTGAATAGGTGTGCATAGGGGTGCGCTTATCGAAAAATAAGTCTGATGAAGTCCCTGTTAGTAGTTATGGATTTGTATCACTTTGATAACTTTGAAATAGCAACTTAAAAAAGAAGAGATTAAGAACTTCTGCTATTGTCAACACGTTTTCCATTTCAGAGATGAATGAATGGAGGATAAATACATGTAACTTTTAAAGTAAGACATATATCATGCTTTTTAAAAAGTGTCTCATCAATGGGAACCAAATTCTGTGATAACCCCCACCCCCATCCAGTTATGCAGAAAGGATGATTTGTCTACTTTATTTGTGTTAGCCACTGCTTAGCACAATGATATAATAATAACAACAACAATAATAATAATAACAGTAATAATAACATATCAGTATTTCTAACAAATATAAATATAAATTTGTAACAATGATACCTATTGTCATTGGGGCCCTTGGTACCATATCCAAGAATTTTATAAAATACATCAAGAAATTGCAGCTTACTGCAACGCCACCAGCGGAACTGCAAAAAACTGCGCTACTCAGAACATTGTACATCTTAAGAAGATACTTGGTTGATACCTAGGACGCTGGCAGCAACCTGTATCAACCATTAGCACCAGTCACTGGTATTTGTGACACATTTTTAAATGTTCAGTTGACTGAGTTTCATGTTTAATGAATAAAAGAG
>JANHFL010001228.1:245199-256366 GCA_032468155.1 Oxyrhabdium leporinum | reverse complement strand
ATCTATCTATCTATCTATCTATCTATCTATCTATCTATCTATCTATCTATCTATCTATCTATCTATCTATCTATACAGAGAGAGACAGGCAGACAGAAACAGAGAGAAAGAGACAGAAACAGAAACAGAGAGAGACAGAGACACAGACAGACAGACAGAAAGTCTGGCATAGTGGTTAAAGGCAGCAGGCTATAAAACAGGAGACCATGAGTTCCAGTCTCATCTTAGGCATGAAGCCAGATGAGTAACCTTGGGCCAGTCACTCACTCTCAGCTTTAGGAAAGGGACAATGGCAAACCATTTACAAAAAAAAAAAAATCTTGCCAAGAAAACTGCAGGGACATTGCAGTTATCAGGAGTCAAAAATTTACTTGAAGGCAGGTGTGCGCACACAATCCGTATAGGAGGTATCACTTCAATAGCATTCCTTTTATCCTGAGTTAGCAATTGTCCCCACGGTCCTCTCGCCCAAGGTCTCAGATGACCTGCTTAGTGTTCATTGAAGGACATCTGTGCCTCCATCTGCAGGAAGCAAGTATTTTCCTGTGCCAGGTGGCATCAACCCTCCTGTGCTCAAATATTCTGATCAACACACAGGAGGAGCCTACGGGAAGGCAGGGACCTCGAGGCTCTGGGGCAACTTCTCTTTTGACTGCAAGAGAGAACAGAGTCTCATCCATCCTCATCCAACCTCAAGGAAGGCATTTCCAGTCTGACCTTCCTTTCAGGAACTTCTTACACCTCCCACCACACAGATCCCTCACTTAGCAACATAATTTTTGGGCTCAATTGTGGTCATAAGTCGAGGACTACCTGCAGTCACATTGTCAAAGAAAGAAGTAAGATTCTTTGGCACAACCAGTTTTTAACAAATTCATGCTAGTTTTTGGTGATCTGTGTTTTTAGGTATTTGCAAGACCATTGCTTGGATTTCTTATTGATGTCAAGCTGATTGGTCTGTGGTTTCCCCGGGTCTAGTTTTTTCTCCTTTTTAAATATTGGAATATACTGACTCTTTTCAGTCTTTTGACACTTCCCTTATTATTTGGAATGTCTCAAAGATTTCAGTCAGTGGCTCTGAAATGGCACCTTCTAGTTCTTTTAACACCCTGGGATGTAATCCATCTGGTCCAAGAGACTTTTATTCATTCAGGGCAACCAGATGTTCTTTCATCTAGCTTGATCTACATTTCTCTTCTGCTCCTCACTGTGACACTTCTGACAAGTTGAACTGCTTTTTTCCTTTTGTGAAAAGACAGACACGAGGAAAGAATTAAGCAGTTCAGCCTTCTCCCTATTGCCCATCAGTATCATGTCATCTTCTTCAACTAGCAGGCCAATTGTTTCCTTGGCTTTCTTCTTGTTCCAAATACAGTCCAAAAAACCTCCCCCCCCCCTTTTATTTTTGGCCCTCATAATGAGACTTGGCTCATGTTGAACCTTAGCCTTCCTAACCTGTACTTCCTGATATTCTGTTATATTCCCCTCTTTCCATTGTCCTTTTCTTTAATCAGTTTATCAGAATGCAACCACATTGTTTTCATCAGGTATCTTCCCCTTTAAACAATGTTATTGATTTGGGGGCCTAGTGAAATCTTTTTTTCAGAATTTTCCCTCTAGACTTAGTTAAAAATTTTCTATATGACCTTAACAAGGTGTCTTCCAAAGACATTTTTTTCCAATCGTTGTGAGATGCAACCCATATCTTGCCAGAAGCCCTTCTTGTAGATAAAGATTGTGGTTTAGAAATCCAAAGTTTTCTCAATGATGTCATCCCTAAAGTCAGTGGTTTCCCCCTCCCCAGAATCCTCTGTTCCTTCCTGAAAACATGGCCATCAGTGGGAAGTATGGATGAAAACGCTAAATCTAATTGCCTTCAGTGTTGGAAATACAATTGGTTTCTGGCTATAATTAGAACCAAGTACTTGTAATTAATTAAAATTATTTGGAATCCAAATAATCTCAATAGATTCCAAATAATCTCAACAATTATGCCCATAGTGGTACATATTCAATCTTATTGTCATTCAAATAAAAGAGATTTTAAAATACACCCAATGATACAACTAAAAATCAAGAAAATAACCCCGTTCCACACTCAATCAACTAACTGAATTATGGTCACTGCCCAATAAAAACAACACATTCTGAGATAAAAAAATCAATATTTTTTGAGGGAGATGGTTAGTTACAAAATATGAAATATAAATAAATAAAAAATAAATATTCATATAATTCAAAGAGAGAATTTTGGAATCTCAGCATTAATTTAAAAGTGGTCTTAACTTATCAATTTTTTTCTGAAATACCTGAATATTTTAATTAATATGCACACTGTTCTGAAAATATATGCCAATTCAGAGATTATCTTCCTTTTTCACATTTTTGCTCTATCTATATTTTCAACCATATATTAATATGTAAGAACCTGAAATGTTCACTGTGACAAACAAAAGTATTTTGCAAGGAATAATTATTCCCAAATATTTAAGAGAGATAATGCAAAATATGAAATGTCATGTTGTATTTATTTCATGGAAGCCTTGTTGTCTAGTTAAATTAGATAAAGAACTTTGATATTAATGAAGACCCAAATATTATATCAATTTGATTTTCAGTCACTTGTGTACAGGTAGTCCTCGACTTACAACCATAATTGAGATCAGGATTTCCATTGCTAAGCAACACGGTTAATTGAGTCATGCCCAATTTTACAAACCTTTTGCTATGGTTGTTAAGCAAATCACTGAATTTCTTAAGTGAATCACATAGTCTTTAAGCGAATCCAGCTTCCCCCATTGACTCTGCTTGTCAGAAGACAGCTGGGAAGGTAACAAATGGCTGGGATGCTGCAACCATTGTAAATACATCTTGGTTGCCAAGAGTTCGAATTTTGATCATGTGGTTGTGGGCCTGCTGTGATGATCCTAAGTGCTAGGATTGACCATAAGTCAATTTTTTCAGTGCTGTTGTAACTTTAAATAGTCACTAAAAGAACAGTTGTAAATTGAGGATTATCTCTATTGGGAGTGACACTCTATAATCTCATAAATTGAGTCAAAGATAAAACCAAATTAACTGTAAGGGGAATAACATACATCCTTGACAAGACCTATAATGCATTTTGGATGTGGAGAGAAGCAATAATCTCATTTGTAATGATTTGTGCAGAAGGCCTTGAAGAATGCCTTTTAATTCAATACATTTAATTTAATTTTAATTTGTACCATATCAGAGGGGTTTTTTTTCTGCACCCAGCACAGATACTACTGTGATTTCAAGATAACAAAATTGAATTGTTAGAATAGCCTCCAATCAGCTAATTATGATCAGAAGCTTGGCATCCTTTCATAACGCCAGCATGTGCAACCTACGTGCTAAAGTTGCAGTGAAAATTTTGCTTCCACACTTCACAAGGAAATTAGGTGCTAGCTCACACAATTTACTCACTAATGATAACCGTTATGCATGCCTCACACAATGATAAGAGGAACGCCCTTTTCCAAAAGACTTATTAAAAAGCTCTAACAATATATATAATAATAAGTTTTTGTATTTTTATACCACTCCATAGGAAATATACTGGCTCAGAGAGCTTCCCAGATTTTATATAATTTTTTATATCAAAGATTAAATTAAAGTATGCCACGTTAAATGTGTAGCTAATTTTTTGAAAGAGTGTAAGGAATTGCTGGAACATATTTATTTATCAATCAAGCTGGTCATCTATCAAGAGGAACTCTGGGCAAAAACAAAATAAAAATAATACAGTAAAGAGATTGTTTAAAACACTTTCAGTCTGACTGCAGCTGTCTTCATATTTGTATGGCAGAGATATATAAAAGTTGAAAGTTGCAATTACATCTTTATGTACTGTATCTATAGACTCTTATTATAGTCGTTATGTAACATGTTCCAGTTATTTCAATCATAAAACCAATGTTTATAGAATGTACGTTGAATCCATTTTAATGAATACTCCATGTTAGAAACATTAATATTTATTTTATTTATTAGATTTTTTATCTCTGTTGGGATATTTGGGTCAGCAAAAGGCAGTCTATATTACATACCTAATGCCCCAAACCCTATTTTGATGGTCTGGACTGTTAGAGAATACCGGTTCAAAGCCACTCAACTTTGATGCTTAAGAGAGGAGGGAAACTCACAGTCTCCCTCTTTTGAACTCAGCACCTTAACCACTACACCAAACAGGCTTTCACATTTAGCATTCTAGCCAGTGGTGGAATTCAACCAGTTTCACTACCGGTTCGGTGATCACTTTGTTTCGCGCATGTGCGCAGCTTTAAAAAACCAGCTTGAAAACTTACCTTCCGGGGAGTAATACAGCTGAGGTGTGGCAATCAGCTCTGCCATGCGAATCAGCTGAGAGAATAAGGATAGGAAAGTGCAGGGGCGGGGCGGTGGGCCCAGCTGATCATTGGAGGTACCGGTTCGCTTGCCAGCTGATCGTCGGAGATACTGGTTTGCTTGAACCGGTCTGAACCGGCTGAATCCCACCACTGATTCTAGCTTATTAAAAGGAACTCTACAATTCTGCAGAGTGCACAGATCTCAATGGCTTTCTTGCTGTCGAATTTAAATTTTCCTTCCCAAATTATTAGAGCAAGATTTTTTCATCTTCTAACCAGTATGTGAGCTTTAAACACGTCCTATTAATGGTTTGCTTATTTGAAGAAAAAAAAAACCTCAAAATCTTTTTGTTGATCAACAAACTATATTCTTCTAATTGTAATGTGTTAAGACACCATTAGCAACTGCTTGAGCCCTGCTTAGCCACAGCATGAGATTATAATGGAACCAATAAAATGCTTCTTGATCTGATAAACAATGGATTGCAGTGATGGAAATTGTGTATCAGGAATTTTTTTTTTGAAAACACCTGTTTTGTTTGAATCACATACAATTTCCTTCATATGTCCATCAAAATTAAATTAAATGTTTATCTTCAGGAGTTTGACTTAGAAATATTGTTATAATCAATTCAAGTGTCTAATAAGAAATAAAAATTCTCAGCATTACATGATTTGCAAGTAAACTAAAAAAACAGCTAAATAACCATATAGAATATCTGACTGTCACCATTTTTAACATCAAACATCCAGTATATTGGTTATAATTTTTGGACATTTCTTAATTAATATAGCTACTCTTTTTGATTGGTCACAATATATCTGACCAATCAAATTCCAATCTAATATCTTTGGTCAAGTAAAATATCTGTATGTTGTCAGGCTTCAATATATTCAGTTTATTAAAAAAACACTATTCTTCTCTTGGATATGAACTCAGCCTTTTAAAATTCTATGGTACAAATTATGATTTTTTCACAAAGGAACACTTATTTGATAAAGACCCTGCTTTGACCCCTGATTCTGGGTCAAAGCTAAAACAATAAATAATAATCATATTCAAAGCACTGAAGCACATTCACATTCATCCAAATTAAAAATTCAAAAAAGCAGAACAAATAAAGTAAATATTAATAAAATAAGCAAAATAAAATAAAAAAGAATAAAGGGAGCATAAAAAGAAGTTAAAAATTAAAATAACAAACTGTCTACAAAGAAACCTAAAGGAAGCAGAAAAAATTTGAATAAAGAAAAAACGAGTAAATAAAGCCTGAGAAAGAAACCAAATCTAGCATGAATAAAAAGAAGGGACGGGGAGAAAAGAGGAGGAAAACACCACCATTTCTCAGAGGATCCCAAATAGAGATGTGGCAACATTACAGAGTTAATTTCACATTTCCTGCTAAGCTGAAAACATAATGCACATGAAAATTATCTTTACAATATTTATTAATTTAATTTATATCCCACCTTTATTATTTTTATAAATAATCCAAGGTGGTGAACATACCTAATATTCCTTCCTTCTCCTATTTTCTCCACAACAATAACCCTGTGAGGTGGGTAGGGCTGAAAGAGTGACTGGCCCAAGGTTGCTCAGTTGGCTTTCATGCCTGAGGCAGGACTAAAACCACAGTGTCCTGCTGAATGGTTCAAAGTCATCCAACTGGCTATATAGGTGGAACTAGAACTCATAGTCCCCTAATTTCTATCCTGCTGCTTTACCACTAGACCAAACTGGCTGGCTGTAGTAACATTATCTATTTCCAAATTAGACATAAAATAAAATTGTTCTCTTCGTATTTGCATAAGTTATAGGCAGCAATATCATAATCATAATTTTTCAAAACACCTTCCAAAGATAAGCAAAAGGTCACCACATAAAGAAAGGATATGTTTACCCCTTGTTCTCCCACTGTCTCATAAACATGATTAAACTCTATGATTTTAACTAACTGCACAAGCAAATTAGGAAAGGTCTTTTTCCCCCCCAAACATCTTCCAAAGAAATTGCTAACTAGGAAAGTTAAAGGAGGTTATTATTATGTGTAGAGCTTTGAAGAAAATTCCCAAATGAATTCAGTTTTTGGCAAGATTGAAAACTGATGGAACTCTGATTCCCTGTACCCACTGAAATAGGCCCTTTGTGTTTCCAATATTTAGAAAATATCCTAAAATATTCTGCCTATGAGCTTCCCTGTCAGGGTAATGATAATTTAATAGCTGCTGTAAGGTTGTAATGCTGTAATACTGTAATGTTATAATGATGATGCAAAATAGCAATGAGTCAGCAGGGTTATTTGACTGCTACTGCTTTAAGAGGCTGTAATATATGAGAGACCCTATGAGGGCATATCTGTATGTGTGTGTGCGCTTCTGTGGTGTACTTGGTTACTGCTTGCTCCTGTATATCAAGGCCTGTATCAAAGTACTTGTATGTATATATGCTTTGTAGGGATAAAAACCGCTATATGTAAATACAAACCTGTGTGCTGTATTTGCTCCTGGCTGTCTCATCTAGTCACACTGTGTGCACTCGACATTCCCTTTCATAAAACAAATATTGGCAAATCATAACAGGCCAATGATCGCATTGTTCAAAAATTATAGTAGAAAATCATCAGTCATTCATATTGAAAAACTGGCCCTGTTTATTTGAGAGATATCAAAACATAACCAGCTCAGTTACTGCAGCTACTTGTTTAAAAGGTTGAGAATTTGAAAAAAAATACTTGATTTTTTTTGTTGCTGTTTGAAAAACAAAAATCAAAACTCAAATGATTATTTTTCTATCTAGGACAGCAGTTGTTAAATGGTTTGACTCCATTATCTCTTTCCTAGATGTTAAATTACAACCCCCCTCCCCAACTGTAGACTCCATTTTTTGATAGGAGTATATTGAAAGAGGAGAATATTTGTAGCTCAAGGTTGAAGTGTGGATTCTGGTGCTCTCTGAACTTGGTAGTTTTCTTGTAGAAGTTTCATTACCCAAAGCATCATCAGTGCTGAGAGAGAGTGGGGTTTAATCTCTTTTTATATACTAAAGATTTGTCTAGTCAGTGTTAGTGGGAGTGGTTTCAGTATTTCCTTGATTAAGCTGTTGTTTACTGCTTGGTTGTTTGTCTGAGTTGGTACTTCTTTGATTGGCATATTCCTCACTTCTTTATTGTTAGTCAAGTATTAATCTTAGTGTTAATCTCTTTTACACAAGTGTCACAGGAACATCAGTCCCAAATTGGATTCTCCACTTACAAACTGCTTTGTTATCCTCCGATATACCCAAATCATGCCCAATTTAAGAACCACTGATTTAGGAGCTGAATATTTCAGCATCCCCGCCCTTTCTAATGAGATCAGTATCACAACTCCCACAAATCTAAATAAGAAATAAGAAACTTCAATCCAAGCCAGAGGAAATTGGCTTGCAATGTCTAAGATCAGGGCTGTCAAACTCCCGCCCCATGGGCCGGATGCATCATGCACTGGCCACGCCCACACCCGATTTAGCAAAGGGGGAAAAAGTCCCAATATGTCATGTGACGACGCCGTGACAACATGAGTTTGACACCCCTGTCTTAGGTGATCGATACCATATACCTCTTCAATACAATTTTAACTTGCTATTTAGATTATACCTTAGGCACACTTATTACAGCTCCATCCCTTATTCTAATTTGCTGTGTTTCAAAACCAAATGTATGGATGGATGTGTACAGTTAGCAATTCAAAGGTAAGACATCAGCAAATATTTTTTAACTGATGAAAGCCACTTGCTGCTGTTTTATTTCACAGTGCTGCTTTTTACACAATGTATTCTTTCTGGGAGAAAGGAAATCCTATCACGCAAATTCAATCAATAACAATGTTCTATATCTGTCAGAAAGAGAGCTAAAGATAGTACATCAATGGAATATGTTCACACCATTCTTCAAGATTCACTATTGATGAATTTCAAAGTTCTTTGCTTGGATCAGTTGGCAGAAAAAAAGCTCCAATGTAAAAGAAGTTTTCTAATAAATCAGTTCCCAGATCCTTAAAGAGACCTTCAAAATTTACATTTGTTGTCCCCAAGTTTGAATTCCAAATTGCCATTTTTGTATCCAAAACAGAATTGATTCATTTTAATTTAATATCAATCCTTTTACTTTTAACATTTTTGCAGAGGATTTGCTTAATCAGCTTGTCACAATTTTCAATTAATCCCTTTCCTTACAATATTAATAATGTAAGTGTGTTTATTGATAAAACAGTGTAGGATCAATATTGTGGGAAAAGTGCTCAATTGCATCAAAGTTCTTTTTGTGAAGGGTTTTAATACTGTGTATTAAGAAACCTCGGTGGGGAAAACTAAGCAGGTGTAATTTTGTAAGTTTGAAAATCAAAGTTATAGATTTATTTAATAACGTTTAAGAGAATGTTCATGCTTTACTAAAGTATCAGCCCCAAAGAATCTTGATCTGAGTTTATCAATAAGAACAATTCAATAAAGATTCCTTCCTTGTATTTTTATCAAAGCATATCCCTGTATTAATAGTAAATAAGAGCAAAAATTGCAAATGAAAGAAATGTCAACTGTGCATGCTTGACATCTGGAATTATTTTTTAAATGAAAGGCAGAATGCACTAGAAAAACATGATTGGTCACCCAACTCCAATGCACTCTGGATAATAGAATAATACAGAAGGAGAACTTTCCAGACCACTTTGTTTTTAATGTCATATTTCAAGTCCTATAGTGATTTGCGGAGGAAGTTTGCTAATTGGCACCTTTCTTTTTGGGGTCAGATTCTATCACAAACTCTTAAGAGCAATTCAGATCCAGAGAGTCTTGTTCAAGTAGTAAGGCTGCCAAGGGATTCCGATTGGGCAGGCTTGTTAGTTACAGTAACTGTAACTAACGAGGTAATTAACAAATAAATAAAACAGCCCTGTGCCATTGCAACATGCTTTAGAGCCAAAGAGATGGAGAGGAAGCTGCACAGGGAACGGAGGACCCTGTGTTACATGCTTCTGAACCTGAATCAATCAATAAAAGAGAATGATTTGATTTATATCTAATCATGAATCTTAATTTTGATGGCACTAACTGCAACTTGTTGTGTTATGGTGTACTATTTCCTATATTTAAGCAATATGCACCATGCGTAGTTGAATTTTATAAACAAGCACCCATTTATTTATTCAATTTTTAAAAATCCAGTCTTTATTACTTTATAAGTACCTTAAGGCAGCAAATATACCTCATACTCCTATTTTCCCCACAACAACCACCCTGTGAGGTGGGTTGGGCTGAGAGCGAGAGACTGGCCCAAGGTCACCCAGTTGGTTTTTACACCTAGAGCAGTACTAGAATTCACAGTCTCCTGGTTTCTAGGCCAGCACCTTAACCGCTACACCAAACTGATAAACATACAAACTTGTAAATCTACAAGAGGGAAATTGATAGTAGTTAATAATTCTATGCTTTTTCTTTAGAAATGTGTCTCAACAATTTTCTTTCCTACAAGTACAAATGTCACTTTTCTTTGGAGAATTATTAGTGGCTGGTGCTGCGATCATCTTTAGTATGCGATGAGCAACATTCCTTTTGTTCTTTCTCTCTGTTCCAAATCTTGTCCACTGCTCCTAGTATGTCTCTATAGATCAGTCTTTCACAGCCTTTCCACCTTGACATAATTTTCAGATCTCTTGTATAAAAACATGAAAATTTCCCAATAAAATTCACTTTTAACCTATACAAACCACATTTCCTTAGATTTACGACACCAAACCAACAGGCCCGCAGTCGAGTAATGAAACTTAAAAATTCCTACACTGTGAGTGCTAGTGTTGTGTGCTGAGCAAACTTAATAAAAACTATAGCTCTTTTTCAATCATAATCTCTGGTGCAATCCTAGTTGAGAAAGGCTGCTATAGATAATAAACATTAAAATGCCACCTATATTTATTCTAGAAATACAGACAACTTTCTTCTCCCTCTTTCATTTTTCCAGACCTACATACTTCTACTCATTTTATTAGTCCATATTAGTATCTTGAAAGTGTTTATAAATTGAATAGGTTTTTTTTTTCCAGGCCCTTGTTATTTTATATTTTGCCCATGTATGTGTGTGTGTGAATGTAACACACAAATGTTACTTTTAGTTATTGTTTATAACAGAATATATTCCATCCATGTCTCACAGTCTTCTCAGATCTTCATATTTCACTGAACAAAGCTTTTATTTCGGCGTTTTGATGCAGTTCTCTGTATTCAGATTCCTATTTTTTTCCAATGACTTTTTAAAAAAGAAATAAATAATTAAATAATTAAAATCTGGAGGTTTAATCTATAGTTTCCCATGTGCAAGTGCATCGATTAGTTACTTCTCCTCTTTCTGTATACATACAGTGTTTCATCTTCAGTTCTTTTATAATGTGGGTTTCTTAAGCCATTTCTCAGTGCAGCTTCAGTTCTTACTACTGTCATGCATGAATTCTCAGCTACATTTCCACTATACCCGGTGGTTAATCTCAAAAAGGGGTTGTTACCCAATCACATCATTTAAAAGGTTGAAAATATTTTTTCATACTAATTGTTACTATCGGTAGTCAAAATGTCATTCATTACAGCTGCATTCCATCTGGCTGCTCTTTATATGCTCTTGTGTCTGACCTTTCTCAATGCTTCATATTTTTGCCAATCATCCCTCATTTTATTAATATGGTATCTACATTGTGTTACCTTGGGGAACTGCAGTAGTTGAGGCATTTTTTTTTTTGAGGAGGCGAAGCAACCTTTTGAGGTCTGGACT
>JANHFL010001228.1:198683-217211 GCA_032468155.1 Oxyrhabdium leporinum | reverse complement strand
CACACCTCCCATGCCCCATTTTGGCTCCCAGGGGGATGTGGGGAGACTCACTAGGCCTGAAATGGGGTGCGGAGGGGTGCAGTGTGCCCCCCCGTGCCCCGTTTTGGCTCCCAGGGGCTGCGGGGAGGCCCACTAGGCCCAAAATGGGGTGCGGCGCGGATCCCCCACGCCCCATTTTGGCTCCCAGAAGGCTGCAGGGAGGCCCACTAGGCCCAAAATGGGGTGCAGGGTGGCCACGCCCACCCAGTTACATGATCAATAAGCCATGCCCACCAAGCCATGCCCACAGAACCGGCGGTAAAAAAAATTGAATCCCCCCACTGTCCCAAACCAATATAATGCAATAAAGTTAGTATATGCAGTACAGACACAACACTCAGAGACAGCTTCTTTAATCTCTTTTTAGCAAAAGTTTGTTTTAGCAATCTTTCGCATCTTTGCAAAATAACTCAATGAGTACTCTGAACGTCTTTTCACACTAGAGATCAGAAATGTTCTTTGCACTCATGAGCGGCTGCACAGACATGCCTCAATTTTATTTAAGGCGGAAGACAATCTCAGAGTTAGCTATTTCTGTTGAATCAATGACTCTTTTCCCTCTGACTCTTTTTCTTTCCTGTGCAGAGAAATGAAACATTTTGTCCTAAGGGTAACTTTTATGGTTCGAATCTTATGTGCAAACAATACATAGCAGTAACCTCATATTCTTTAGGGAACCACGATACACTGAATTGGGTGTGGGGGTCACAGATAAAGACGGGACGAGTTTTCAAAAGAAGGATATTGAAAACTAATAGCAGGCTTCCAGTTTTAAGATGGATGCAGCACTCTGCTGAGCAGGGAAAGTCTACCCCAAATGTAATCTCATTCCTAGGTCCAGTTTGGAGAAAGAGTAGTGCAACTGAAAGCACACATGAAGAAGGCAAGAGAGAGAATCTGTGCAGTATCTCCTGGTATACTTTTACAAATTGTCCTCAGTTGATGACAACTGAGCCCTAACTGTTGGTTGCTAAGCGAGACAGATGTTAAGTGCATTTTGCTCCATTTTACGACCATTCTTGCCAGAGCTGTTACGTGAATCACTGCAGTTGTTAAATTAGTAACATGGCTGTTAAGTGAATCTGGCTTCCCCCATTGACTTTGCTTATCAGAAGGTCACAAACGGTGATCACATGAACCCAGAACACTGCAACCGTCATAAATATGAGTCAGTTGCCAAGCATCTGAATTTTGACCACGTGACCATGACCATGGGGATACTGCAATGGTTGTAAGGGTAAAAAAATGGTCAGAAGTCCCTTTGTTTAGTGCTGTTGTAACTTCAAACAGTCACTAAATGAACTGTTGTAAGTCGAGAACTACCTGTATTTTTTTTAACAGAGATCACAAGACTTGACTATATGACCCATAAGAAAAATATGTTCTGTGCATCATATGCTGTATAACGCCCTGGAAGATGAAGAACACTCTGAGTCTACCTTCTGTTGGGTCTTCTATTGAAGGTTGAAGTTTGGCCACAAGCCATATCCTTAAATTTGGCAACTCTGTTTTCAAGGGAATAGGAAAAAAGGCTAGTTTGGACATTGTTTGCTTTTCCAAGACAGCTTAAGTAGAAGATTCTTGTTTGGTTAACCTTGATTTATCTGAAGGGAGAAAAAAAGAATAACCGAAACAAATGAATTCGCACAATGAATGAATGAATTCATAAATGAATGAATGAAGATGATATGCATTTTAGTAAAATGCATTAAACACCGTTTATGGCAGAGAGTGATTTTTTTGTATAGGGAGCGAACATAACATCAACCTGTTTCTTAAAATGGAGGAGGTGAAGAGGGGTGTTTTTTTCCCCCTTTCCTTTCTTTCCTTTCAAGGACATTAATAGTCAATCTCATCATCCTGATGGGAATAATGAGCATTATATTCTCCAGTTGGCCAAAGGGCACAAGAAGCTCTCTGCCATATAGCAAGCCAGACTATTTGTCCAGCCGACACCGATGCAATCTGGCAGCAACACTTGAAGCATTCACTTAAAGCACCTAGGGTTCTTTAAGACAAGTGGACTTCAACTCCCAGAATTCCCCATTCTGGAAGTTGAAGTCCCCGTGTCTTAAAGGTACCTAGGTTGAGAAGTCCTTATGTAGTAGGTGACTCAGTCTTGTACAAAGATGCTCTAGATCACAGGTGTCAAACTCACCGCATCATGTGACGTTTCGTGAGGTTTCCCCCCTTCACGGAGCTGGGGTGGGCGTGGCCTGTGCGTGACACATCTGGCCCATGGGCCGCCAGTTTTGACACCCCTGCTCTAGATTCAATATGGGTCTTCTGCTTACAAAGTATGTCCTGTACGTGCAGATATACTGATGCTGTTCAGAAGATGTATTTACTATGACAAAGTTGCTTCCACTAGCTCATCTTGCATAGTAGAGCGCTGGAATGCCTGAGAGATCATCAGAATTGTAGCCTATCTGACTAATCCTGGTCAAGAGATGGAACATTTCCAGACATTCTTTTTCCACCGTTTGCCTCCAGGGTTGGGTAGACAGATCACAAAGGCACTCGAGTAAAGAAAGGCGTATACTGTAGCAGGCAACTTTTAAAAAGAGAAAAACAAGACCATTTCTTAAGTGGTTTGGTAAGGAATAAATCATACTCCCGCGCTATCACTCTATTCTGTATCTTTTGCCATTTAGCAGGATTATTTTTTTTTACAGGCGTGGTTGGCCTCCTGAATCTGCCCACCATGAAAAATATGTGCTCATTCATATTCCAGGTTGTAATGTATGACTAGTAGCTTGAATCAGAGTGAAAGAGGTGTGGGAGGTTTAATCTTGCCTTAGATGTATTTATTTGGATCAGGTTTGGTGTCTTATCAATGAGAAGTAAGAATGTTCAATAAGCGAAGCAGTGTTGTTTATTGCAGCCGATTGGTGGTAGGAAAATGCATTCACTGGAGGCAAAACAATATTGAATTGTGTAGTCCTTGGTGCTTCTAAGCTTGGTTGTATTCTTGCTGACATTTCATTACCATTTCATGATGTGGATGATGTTCCCTAATGGGATAATGAAATGTCTGCAACAAAACAACCAAGCTCAGGGAGCACCAAGGACTACACAATTCAACATCGAATTACAAATCTTCTCTTCTACAGTATTGAAGGCCTGGAGAGGATCTACTCTTGTGCAGTTCTTCTTCAAAAAGTTGATTAAAAAGCAGGATTTGTGGCATATGGGAACCTGGAAAGGTATTCATATAAATATCCACTCTACTATTTAGTGTGCCAATTAACTAACTCTATTTTCTGTTCAGTTCTCTCACTTATGGCTTGCAGATGTTGTGTTCTCTAAAGGCTGAGCCATGCTTGAGAATCAGAGGAATACAGTACCCAGTCATGGACTAAATTTATGATGACCGTCCTTTGAAGCTCTAATTCTTCTGGTTCTATTACTAATGAGCCTTGGTAGCGCAACGGTTAGAGTCCAGTACTGCAGGCTACTTCTGCTGACTGCCGGCTGCCTGCAATTTGGCAGTTTGAATCTCACCAAAGCTCAAGGTTGACTCAGCCTTCCATCCTTCCGAGGTCGGTAAAACAAGGACCCAGATTTTTTTTGGGGGGGGGGGCAATCGGCTTACTCTGTAAACTGTTTAGAGAGGGCTGTAAAGCACTGTAAAGCAGTATATAAGTCTAAGTGCTATTGCTAATGCAGATTTCCTTATTCTGGTTCTTCAGTTAGACATCTATGAGAAGAATCTCAGAGTTGACAAGAGTGGCAAGGAGGATTTTTCACCAGCTGTACCAGTGATAAAGATACTGTTGTGGTTTCTGATGCCAGAGAAAAATTATCTCTTCATGAGTTTGTGATCTTGGTTTTATTTAATACTCAATTGCATCCTGCCTAGCAATCTAGTAAGTTAAATGATGATGTTATGGAAAATACGAAAACAAAATTGAATAGGTACAGAATGTAACATCTTGATTCCTAATGAGAGTAGATTGTTCAAATCACATTATGCCAGTATTTTAAATCACTACCTTCTGGTTTGCTGTGTTTTCCAACCTGAGCAACTTCCAAATTAGTAGGCATCAATCCCAGAATTTTCAGCAATAGCTGTGCCTGCTACAGCAGTCCACACAACTGAAAGTTGCTCAGATCAGATAACACCAGTTAGACTAAACTGGTATTGCTAGATGTGTCAGAATACAATTCCCCTAGTTCTAATTCAGCCAATGGTTAGAGCAGTGAAGGATAACCTGAATACTTTAGTTCAACAAGACTAAGATTTTAATTCTGTTCTTATTTCTACTCCCATTTCCATATAGAATAGAATAGGACAGAATAGAATAACAGAGTTGGAAGGGACCTTGGCAGTCTTCTAGTCCAACCCCCTGCTTAGGCAGGAAACCCTATACCATTTCAGACAAATGGTTATCCGATCTCTTCTTGAAAACTTCCAGTGTTGGAGCATTCCCAACTTCCGGAGGCAATAATATAAATGAAAAGACATACTGGCTCTGTTGCATCTGCACATCTTCAGTTTGGTGAGAGATTGATGAGAAGAGGCAGCTGGTGAAATCTTATTATACCAACTGATGTGTCAGTGTGAGATTAACAATGAGAGCAGACTTTGAAAAAGAGCCATGGTGGTGCAGTGGTTAGAATGCAGTACTGCAGGCTACTTCTGCTGACAGCCGACTACCTGCAATTTGGCAGTTCAAATCTCACCAGGTTGACTCAACCTTTCATCCTTCCCAGGTCGGTAAAATGAGGACCCAGATTGTTGGGGGCAAGATGCTGACTTTGTAAACCGCTTAGAGAGGGCTATAAAGCACTGTGAAGTGGTATATAAGTCAAAGTGCTATTGCTATTGCTTTCTGCCTTCATTTTATCTCTATGATGGTAACTGTGAGGTTGGTTGAGAAGAGAGAGTGACGGAGCCAAAGTCACTCAATGAACTTTCCTGGCTGAGGAGGGATTTGAACCTCAAACTCCAACACTTTAACTATTATGCTAGACTGGCTCTCTTTTCTACCCCAGGTAATCTACTTTCTCCATTTTGAAGCGTATTTAAATACTGAATGCTTATGAAAAAAGATAGGCGAAGTTGGATCCAATTTTCTTGTCAGTGAATCTCAACTCACAGGACACCCTATAGCTAAAGGTAAGAAAAGAAAGAGCTGTGTGCTTTCCAACAATCTATTCCGAACGATCAGGATGTTATTGTGAGGGTATCTCCTTACTCAGATTTATCAGACTAATACTTGTCATAAATTGCCAGATTCAGAGAATAGTGTACTAAATCTAAGTTTTATTATATATAGGTGGAGCCTTTACATTCACGATCGTGGTATAAGGTTTGAACAGGGGGTTGGACTAGAAGACCTCCAAGGTCCCTGCCGACTCTGTTATGAAAGGAAAAATCAGAATCTAACACCAACTCATACAGGTGTTTTTTATCTGTTTATATGTATGATTCTAACCAAGTAGATCCTTTTTAAGTTCAATCAGACTGTTTAGCATTGCTGGAGTAATTTGACCCAAATGCAATTAAACTAGTATCCATGGTTAATATAATACGAGATAAATAAATAGCTAGAAAGTATTTACTGAACATCATGCAGGTAGATTAAAAAAATAATAATAAACAAGTGTAACATTATATGGGCATTGCACTTGTAATTTAGAAAGTGTCTGGAATCACATGCATAATCTCAAGGATCTCTCCTTCCTCTGGAGAGATTTCATAGACATGGATCCAGCATCTGGCAGTGACTCTCCTCACAAATATGGTCCCACACCAGCAGGATGTCAGCTTGCCACAGTGCTCACAGGCAGGCTCTCTTAATATACTGAATTTCATGCAAGTAGCTGAAAATTTTAACCAAATGTAACATTTTATTGGCATGCATTTTTAGGGGAACTTTCTATGCATAACTATAAACTGAAAAAGACTAAGTCCACCAAGATGCTTTCACTCAAGGAATGAAAAAAACAATACCACAAATTGCCCACAAATTCTTTACATTACCAAACAATGATTGATTATTCCAGTGGCTAAAGTATACAGCAATGCAACAATATTCTACAAATTAAATCATACAAATGTAGTGGGGAACAGTTGAAGAAATATTTTCAAATGTTTAAGCTTCATTACTTCTGTGAGTGTATTTATTATCTGTTACTGCACTGTGCATATAAGGGTCTCAGTCTAATATATAGAAAATGAAAACATTCATCTTCCTAAATTCTCTTTACTTTACAAAACAGAAAAAAAACCCAAAATTCAAAGCTACAGCAAACTGCAAGAACTGTTTCCCCCTCCCCACTCAGGACAGAAATACAACTGATAAATTGTAAAATCAAGAACAACTTGAGACAAAAAAGTTACTATTCTTACATGTCCAAATCTACTAAGATAAAAGAAAAAAAAAAAAAAAGATGGAAACATATGTTCAGGCTCCATAAGGCTGGGTGAACAAAAATAAAGAATGATCACAGAATAAAAAGTAATTAAACAGGAAAACATTTCCCCAGGTTTTGTATAAATATTAAAAAAGAAGAATGCACAAAAATAATTACAACTGTGACCAATAACCAACCCTGTAAAAATGTATTTGCACGTATATAAGGAATGAATTCTTTCCTCCAAATTTCAGAGAGCATTAAATCCTCCAGGGACTGAGCGGTTTGTCCATTTTGCTGACAGATGTCACATCATGAGTGAAAGACTTGAAGAAAAAACATTGCGCATTCATAAAATTCTATCAATTTTGGGTTTGTTTTTTTTACTAAAGGAAAGTTAACAGAAATACTTTGAATGTCCCTTTTCCACATGATTCCCAGTTTCCAACTATGCAGTGCTAAGGACGTTCAACAGGAAGTAAGTTGCACTATGTTTCATGAAACATGGATTGATCCAAGTTGTTTTTCATGTGGAACTGATCTCTAGTACCATGTAAAAATGCAGAGAACTGTACTAATTCTCCTGGTTCATGCTACGTTTAAATATCAATAAACCTTAACATTAAATTTTAAGACAATTTAGCACTTTTAGGAAAGGAGTAACTGTGAACTAGAGATACTTCCAATCAGGAAAGAAAACATTATTCAACTCAGCCTAAATGTCTACTGTAGAGAAGCTGTCAGAAAGTATTTACATTCTTGAAGAATAAAGGCAGATGCAAAAACCTTATTCCCTGTGATACTACCAGCTGCACAGAGTATAGGACAATATCCAACCAACTTGGATTTTCTACAGATGTTCCTCATTCTCCCTTTTACATACCCTGCAAATCTTCTCTAGCATGTTCACAGTTGCAGGACAGATGTCAAAGGCACACAAAAGGAGATGCACTTTCATGCAACAGCAGTGTCATTTATATGAAACTCAGTGCAGTCGCAGATTTCTAATTGTGTCTGAATTTAATGGCACCATTTTGCCTACCATCCTAATTTGTTGATTTAACACATCTGGAAGGCATTAGAATTTGAGAGAATTGCTTTAGGAGACCATATTGTCAGAGTACACGTTGCAGATTTTTATGTGTGAGAAGGAAACTGAAGAGAGAAGGAGGATGACTAAACCTACCCAGCGGAATTATTCTCTCCTTCTCCATATGGCCATTATCATGTCCTATAGGAAGGATCCCTGAAGACAGAGGCAGGAAGGCAAAGGGCAAATATTGCAGAAGCTTCTTCAGCTAGTTTTTCTCTCTCCGTATGTCATGTTACAGTCATTACCACCACCTGGCCCCTAGGAAGCACCATAGAAATTTTGTTTGCCAGTATTTTTCTTTTTCTTTTTTTGCAATTGTTTACTCTATATTACATTCAGCTGCTTTAGATCATCATCCTGAAAAAATAAAATGTATAATAACAGTAATGAAATTGAAAGATTATATCATAAATCAGCTATGGTGATTCCAGGGGTTATTGGCACATTATGTGTTATACCAAAAAATCTTGGACAGCGCTTAGGAAATCTGTGCACTGACAAAATTTCTATCTGTCAATTGTAAAAGGAAACATCTTGGATCTACATATGTACCATGCCGATACATTACAACCAAATCCAATCTCAACCTCTTACTGACTGTGCAATCAACTATAATGTCTTGTTGTTCCTGAATTAAATTGTATATTCAGGGAGACTGATTTAATTAAACCAAAATTTCAATCAAGCAGTTATAGGTATTCTTTCGTTCAAAATGTGGGGGAAAAGGAGGAAAAATAAAAAGTGGAAAATTATCTTAAGAGATATAGTTGCGTTTTTCACTATTTTCCAAGGAAAGACCATAACCATTGAGGTCATGTAAATAAAACAAGTAAAATGAAATCATATTCTTTCTTGAAACTCTTAGTCTATGTAAATTACTTCCAAGTTGCCTAATGGGACAGGAAAGATACTTAAGAGTCAGACTAACTATTTTTATTGCAACTTGGCGCTTTGGGTGTAAAATCTGGTTTATAGGTGTCAGATGAACCTTCCATTCCAGCCACCATTAAAAGTCAAGTAACATACAAAGGTTGCCTATTAGATGCAACCCTCTAATAGATGCTTATTGGCTTTAACTCAAGGAAGTAAAAGCCTCCCAAAGAAATTTGGGCTTTTTCCAAAGTTAAGACCTATATTATACTCTAGATCCAACAGTTTATAAATTGCAGAAAATCATACAGGATTTCTGCCTGGAACTGTTCAAAAGAGTTTGACTAAGGTACCAGTGGTCATCTGGAGATTCTTAATGTCATATTTATTCTTCCTCAAGTATCGTACAATCTACTGTGGAAAATCATGGAAATGATGAATGTGTAATTCTAGCACTCCAATTCGATAGGATGCATAGCAATGTATCCTCCTTTTTTTTGCAACTCCAAATAACTTTCAGGACTCAATCTTACTGTTTGAAAAGTTTCAATGCAGTGATATCACAGAGCTGTAGCCAAAGAAGGCAAAAAGAAAAAAAAAAGACAAGAATAAAATGAAATTGATTCAGATGAACAGGCAATTTTTCCATCTTTGACCATAAGAATTATTTCATTCAAAAGAGCAAGAAGAGGTTTTTTTTGAGGTGCATTTGTAAAATACATTGTAATGCCAAATGTATCAGATGGCATTATTTTACTTCTGTAATGTTACATATATAGGTCAGAGGATGAAAAACAATTCCTGTAAAATTAAAGGACTGTAGCACAAAATCAGCGATCTAGCAGTAATTAGAGCACATTATGAAATCAAGGATATTCTACATTACTAAACATCTTTTTTTTAAAGTACTTGCTTATGATCACATTGCTATATATCCAAGTGAGCTCCTTGTGAATCTTAGTTAGAGGCATCACAGGAGAGCCAATTAATGCCAATGTTGCAAGACAATATTTGAAGGGTCAGCAATGCATTTGCCTTTTGTGATCCCAGGAACCAAAAGTGACTATTTTTAAAAGCCATGCATATTATTTTCGTACTTGCTGGAACCAAAAGCCAACTTTTGCAATTCAAAACATTGTTGCTATTATATTTTTAAAAATGTAAAATTTTTTACAGTAAAATCCTTTTCTTGAAGGGATCGCTTGTCTATATGCCTGAATCTTTTATTACAGATAATATACAGGTTTAGAATCAGGGACCAATTTTGTACTCCTGAATGTATGCCCAAACTCCTTCAAAATAAAAGCTGTTTGTCAGTCTTTTCTGGAAGAAAGCTGGAATATTTGGCTTTGGGAACCAATGGGGATGCAGATAATCAAGATGTGACTTCAAGAGGACATCGTAACTTCTATTAGTGTTGCCACTATTCTGTGTGTAGGTTTACTAATAACATTCAAATGAAGTATAAAGTATAATAAATATTCATCTTAAAAACTATCATGATAGGACAAAATGGAATCCCTTTGAATGATCACGAGCATGCTCAATGCCTATTGAAAGGGCCTCTGCTTAGAGCTGAAGTCTTGCTGGTGCCACTGCTTGCCATATTCAGTAAGTGTCCTTATGTGCCGTTGAGTTGGCACTTTTGCAGAACAGCCTAAAATCCCAACTAAGCACCCTTCTGCAATATGCTTGCAATTCCAGTGGCTGATGCAAAAAGAGGGTATCACAAGCATCATGAGTTAGGACTGCCTAAAGCACCATCAGGAAAGCCAACTCCTGCTTATAGGGAAGCATGTGACATACAAGGGCTGAAGTACGTAGGAAAACCATATATAAACTATATATATATATATGCCAAAATCACTATGGTTACAGTCTACACTCAGAAAGCTTAAACTGAAATGCCTCAGTCTGAAAAGCACTGAAATTCACCAAGTGTGTCAAAATATCCAGATTCAGGTGCTACATTTTAAATGTGAGGTAAGCCCTTTGCTTTAAGACACTTATTTGCAAATTAAGCCCTTTTTTGAGAAGGGGGGGGGAGAAAGAAAGAGATGCACCGAGCTGCATATATATTTTATGAGCCTGTTTAAAGCCAAAAGACTAGCATTAGAAAATTTACTCCCTAAACACTTCATTAGATGCAAATTTCAGCACTCAGGGGAAGAACAGCTCCCAGTTACTGTCAAAGGTACAATCTGAAATCCAGGAAACATTCTACACTTAATGCTTAGCCAAAAACATTTCCCAAAAAGCTTTAAAAGGCTGCAATGGTTCCAGAACATTTTCATACAAATCCTGCTATTATAATCTTAGTGGAGGCAAATGATTACAGTTGTAAAAGTAATATAAAGAAGTAAACTTGCAACGGAGAATTCAAAAACATGTTCTCAAGCAGTTATTTCATTATTTCCCTGTTCATCCCAAGTAGATCTATTACCTGCAATCCATTCAATCAACAAAAGTTTAATCTCCACAAAAACCATCTGACTGTGTCATTTATTGGTATTATACACCCCTCTTTTTGTGTGTGTGTGTGTGTGTGTGTGTGTGCATGTCTGTTTTCTTCTATCCATTACCTGTCCTTTCTATGAATGATGGCTGATTTATCCCAGCCCTGCAACATTTTATCTTAATTCTAAAGAACAGCGGCCTGAAGCAACAATCACCAGGGCCCTTCTATCTGCAGTTCTGTAGCAGTTATGCTTCTTGTTCAGAACTTTAATTGCAATCTTTTTCCTCAGAAATGTAAATTGTTTTCCAATTTAGCTATCATGCTTTCTCACACACTCTTTCCAACGTTCCACAGATAAAAGAAGCCACACTTCACTGGGTCCAATTTACAGACTGGGAAAGTGAAGCAAGATTAATGTATTAGTGTCAGTGCAATTTAAAAAGAGCAACAACTAGAGGGTTCTATAGCAACAGCAGCCCTCGGCGTAAATTCCTTCCATCTCCTCCCTTTACCTGTCATCCTGCAGCACCAGCCATTTCAGGAGAGAGAGAAGCAGATGAGATAGGAAACAGGAAAATCCCAACAGCCCTGCTGAAAAATTGGTTTTCTCAGTCTCCTTTCTCCCAAACTTGTATTCAGGACATCCTACATTCAATAGTTAGCCTGCAACTTTAAGAATGCTTTCCTCTCTGGTTCAAGAGTAGACTGGTAGAAGAGAGACCCAGAATTTATTCCACATTCAACACACACACACACACACACCAAAAAAACACCCACATCCCAGGGTACCTTTGGGCCAGTCACGCTCTCCCAGCCTAACCTACCCCAGAGGTCGTTGTAATGGGGAATGGGCATTAAGTATCTTGACTTGAGCTGCTTTATGGAAGGCAGGATTATAGCTAACAAATAACAGCAAATATTAAATATTTATTTCCTTTCAATGTCATGCTTTTTTAGGCTGTAAGGTTGGAAAGAGGAACTCTGCTTTAAACAACTCTAAGTAAACCCTCCCGGAAGCCTCTCTGGCTAAATAATGAGATCAAAGTGCTATGAATACACGGTAGATATACTGCACTGTACATGCCAATATGAAAAGAGACAAACTGATAGATTTACAGAAGTTGTGGCTATGCATCAAACTGCAAGAGGGAACGGCACCATATAATTTAACGACTGGGAACCTATGGGTGGATTGATATTCTTCCATTACATGGAAAATGAGGTGGGGACAAGATTAAGACTCATGATTGGATCGTATCTTACTTAGGAATGGGAGTATTATAAGGAGCTGGTCCACACTTCTAGTGCTTCTAATGAAAAAAAAGGGGAAAAAAGAAAACTTGGGGATGGTTGAAAGATTTGCAACCAACTCATTCTTGTGACAAGGTGAACATTTGTGAACATGGGAGGCTAGACATGCAGATGCTACATTTGTACAATCATACCAACAGTGCCAAAGCACTCATGATGGTATATAACGAGTCTGGCTGCCTTATTCTCACACAAGTCTTTCTTTAAATGAAATACTCTAAACTGCTAGATATTAAATAAGGTCAATAGCACAGAATTCATTCTTCTCCTGCCAGGATTTGTCTAAGCTTTCTCCAAATCCCAACTGAATATTATTATTGAAGTAATAAGTCAATAGCCAGCTCATTGGTACCTTCGCATTTTTTTAAAAAAAGTGCTGAGATAAAATAAAATTGCATGTTGTTCCATATGAAATACATTAATATCAGCAAGCAGTGAATTGTAGGAAATAGGAGGAAAGGAATGCATTGTGGCAGCAGTTACTAAGAAGATGTGGGATAACATAGATTCACTGAAGAAATCTCACAATCTGATTTCGTATGCTATAGGGCTTCAAAGGTTAAAGCCAAAAGGAAAAAAATAGTGCATACATATCCTGGGATTTTATTCTTGTAAAAACAAAGTGAAGTCAAAGCATCTTCTCTATGCTAGAAATAAAACCCTCATGTAAAAACTGCAAAATATAAAGCCATGCTTTATTCTTAACAAGTTTCTTTAAAAAAACAAAACAAAAAACGAATTACAATATCTAAATCAAGAAGTTACATGCTGATATTAGCCAATTTGATTTCTTTTCATCAAGCAACGTATAATATGTTACTGTTTGTCAGTTGTAATCTATACAACAAGGCAGTGTGATTTGCTGAATTTTATGCACCAGAAGAAGCAATATGATCCATTACTAGAAGCACCAACTATTTTTTTATTTAAAAAAGAGTTAGGAATAAAGTTAATATACATCGCATATGGCTTGGATATCAGCACCTTCATAGCTATGGAACATCATGTGATTAAGATATTTGGGAGGTTGAATAGCACCAAACCATCAGAAAATAATCTTTAGTGAAAGTACAATCACATCTGTTTGTAAACCATTGTCATTTCACATCTGTTGTAAACCATTGTGCAAATTACAAGGATAGTGGAAGACTAATAGATACATGTCTTAAAATTATAATTCCAACTTAACACAGTTACTATATTATATAAATATAACCTATAAAGGAAAGGCCAAAACTCTGCTATTCTTAGTACAGAGTCACAATTACACAATTAGTTTATAATACGCAGATCTTGATGCAGAGGAAGAGTTTTTTTTTGAATCCTTTGTCTAACCTCACCCATCTAAAGATCTTTCCCTGTTTCCACATCTGAAAAAAAAAATCACATGTAAGATGCTTTTTTCTGTTTTCTTACTAGATGAAAGCTGTTAAGACAGGTGAGTTCTAGCAGGAAAACAGCATGAAAGAACTAAGGTTCTGCGCTCCGGTATCTGAGTTCCAATTGCAGGTTCAGCAACTTCATTTTGTAAAATGAAGAAGGATGCAGAAGAATCGCAAAAGGCAAGGTAAGCATGGAGAAAAGTGCTAGGGAGGCATACAGGTGAGGGAGCGCAAGGAAAGAGTAAGCTAACATTCACCCATTTCAATTATTTGTGCCAACAAACAGTGGAAATGAAGGGACCCAGACACAGCAGAAAATGCTTTCTCCAGGACATTATACTCTGACAAAATGGTACATGTATAGGGAATGTTTACATTTAAAAGTTCAATTTGTTTAATTGATTATGTGTCATCAACTCATTGTTAATTCTTAGTGATCACATTCGTTCATTCATTCATTCATTCATTCATTCATTCATTCATTCATTCATATTTATAAAGTCACCCACCTCACAAAATGTGACTGTGGGGGATGTACAATAACAAATTATAAATTGGTCATAAAAAGTCAACAATTAAAAAAATACTAATATAGGTAATCCTCAACTTACAACCACAATTGAAACCCAAGATTTATGTTGCAAAGTGAAACGTTTGTTAAGTGAGTTTTGCCTCAGTTTACAATCTTTTTTGCTACAGCGGTTAAGTGAATCATTGCAGTTTTAAGTTAGTAATATTGTTCTTAAGTGAATCTGGCTTCCCCGTTGACTTTGCTTGTCAGAAGGTCACAAAAGCTGATCACAGGACCCTGGGTCACAGCAACGGTCATAAATATGAACCAGTTGCCAAGCATCCGAATCACATGACCAAGGGGATGTTGCAACAGTCATACATGTGAAAAATGATCATAAATCACTTTTTTTTCAGTGCCATTGTAATTTTGAACAGTCACTAAATGAGCTGTTGTAAGTTGAGGATTATCTGAATTATGATTAAAAAATAAATAGAAAGCAACAGATATTAATAGCAGAGGAGCCACTTCAGGAACTCACCATTCCTTGGGCTTAAAAGGCTTGATAACATAACCAAGTTTTGAGGGACTTATGAAAAGTTAACAGGGATGGAGCCAACCTCATCTTGGGGGGGAGGGGGGGTTGATATTCCATAAGATGGATCCCATGGCAGAAAAGGCCAATACTTCCTTAACAGATGGGATCTGGAACAAGCATCTTCTGTTGGACCTAATGGGATGGGTAAAAGTAATTGGGGAGAGATGGTCCCTCAGATAACCTAGCCCCATGCCATGAAGCCTTTTTAGGTTAAAATCACCTCGAATTGGGCCCGGAAATAGACTGGTAACCAATGCAGCTTGTGCAGCAGAAATACAAGGTATGTTGTTCTAGGGCACATATAATGCCCCACATTGCCACATTTTGCCAATTTGGTGTGTTGGTTAAGGCACCAGGCCAGAAATTGGAAGACTGTGAGTTCTAGTCCTGCCTTAGTCATGAAAGTCAGCTGGGTAATCTTGGCCCACCTCAGCCCTCTCTCTCAGCCCAACTCACCTCACAGAGTTGTTGTTGTGGGGAAAATAGGAGGAGGGTTAGGTAGGATCACCACTTTGAGTTGTTTATAAAAGAAATAATAAAGGTGGGATATAAATAAATAAGAAACAGATAAAAGTACAATGATTGTGTAAGTAAAATGATTAGAAGATTACTTATGATTGTTTACTGTTCAAAGTCACATGTTTGAGATGGGTGGCTAAACAAATTGAATAAGTAAATATGCCTTATTAATATAATTAGACCTTGGATGAATAATAATACATATGAATACATAAATAATATATATGTGAATAAATAAATGAATAAACGAAGAGATGAAAAACATCACAGTAAGTTTCACTACTATGCTAAAACACATCCTCATCTTGTTTTGAAATGAAACAGAAACACCTCTTTATTGCTTTGCTCTGGCTCAGGAACCAAAATGCAAAGAGAAGTGAAAATGGATCATGGAGTATTGGCAAGAGAGGACCTGTTTGGAAATTTCACCCTGAGAAAGCTCATTTTGGGATCATTTTCCTACAGACAGGCTAGATTTCACACAGAGGTTTCACTACAAGTCAAGTGTGTAGCTCCACCTAGAGGGCACATATTCGCTATATTTTAGCATAATGTATACCTATGGAAGGAAGAAACGAAACGCAACCCACCTTTAAATCCCCCCCACCCCCACCCTTTAACAGGAAAGGGTGAGAAGTGATTTTGAAATCCTTGACAGGCAGAGAACATGTGTTGAGGCTATGAATTATGGACTTACATTTCAAAATCAAATCCTTATTACCATCTACAAAAGTTGAACACAGATAATGTCATTGAATTAAAACGAAACTGTTTGATTGTTTATAGACCATGACCTCTGACTCATCCTCCTCAAATGTGTTTGCTCCAACACATTAACAGGAACCCACTTGCTGGTTCTGCCCCTTTTTGGAACAGGAACAACGAAGCTCTGAATCAATGCATTTACAGCCTAGTCAGTTGGCCGTTAAACCTGCCCCAAGGAAGAAACTTCTTTCTAGAGGATGGGCAACTCCTGCAAAGATTGCAGTTCTGCCTCCTGATCTTCTGAGGGGCCACAGATGACTATTGGGATGGCCAAGATGTTTCATTCTGATTTGGGGTGCTTTTGTTTTGCAATTATTGGGGCGGGTTTTATTTTGCATTTACTGTGGTATAACAGAATAACAGAGTTGGAAGGGATCTTGGAGATCTCCTAGTCCAACCTGCTGCTCAAGCAGGAGACCCTAAACCGTTTCAGACAAATGGTTGTCCAATCTCTTCTTAAAATGATGGAGCACCCGTAGCTTCTGAAGGTAAATTGTTCCACTGATTAATCGTTCTCACTGTCAGGAAATTTCTCCTTAGTTCCAGGTTGCTTCTCTCCTTGATTAGTTTCCATCCATTGTTTCTTGTCCTGCCTTCAGGTGCTTTGGAGAATAGGTTGGACCCCCTCTTCTTTGTGGCATCCCCGCAAACATTGGAATACTGCTATCATGACCCCACCCTCCACCCAGTCCTTCTTTTCTCTAGACTGGCCATGCTCAAGTCCTACAACTGCTCTTCATATGTTTTAGTCTCCAGGCCTTTAAGTGTCTTTGTTGCTCTTCTTGCACTTTTTCCAAACTCTCAACATCTTTTTTTGTAACGGGGTGATCAAAACTGGATGTAATTTGCTGATCTACTTTGCTGCAACTGTTGAGAAAAATCGATAGAGAACCGTGGGGCTATGTTATATGTAAATGTAACTGTTCTTTTTCTCCTTGTCAAATGTCCAGGTCCATAAATGGTCTAGTTACTTAAGGAGAGGTGACTAATGGATGAACTTGATAAGTGATTGACAGGCAAGCAAAGAAAGCATCTGGAGGTCCAGTGTAGTGCCTTCTGGCTTCAATAACGTCTCCCACATTAAGAGAGGTCAACAGGTTTTGGAATTGTGGTGGGAGGCCAAAACACAGAAGCTGCTTTTTATAACTTGTATTTCTATAGTTCCTTCTTTTAATTAGATGTTCCTCTGATACAAAGAATGAAAAAAAATAATAGTCAAGATTTACACTAAAGGCTTCTGGTTATGCTCCATAGCCTGAACCAACCACTCTTACTGCTTCAGAAAGAAAGGCCTCTGTTCAATAATTGTTAGGAAATATCTCCAACAATAAATAGTCCTTCACTAGAAGTTCCCCGGAGATGGGCTCCAGCATGAGTCCAAAAGCTTGGAAGACAAAACCTCTGGTGACCAACCCAGATTGGATCCTGCAACATTATCCTGGAAGATGTATATTCACCTTCAAATTCAATTTTGTATGCTTCCTGTCCCCTATAAACCTCTTGACCACTAGAGTCAATAGGCATCAACACAGCAGAGGGATTGCATACTTTTCCTCCTTTACTTGTCTAAAAGGCTTGATTTGCATATTTGTAGATCTCATGTCTCCTGTAGGTGAGATTATATTCTTAGAGTTGTCATCCTTTTCTTCCTCTCTCAAGCCAGGTGCTATTTTTTTTTTCCTGACTCTATCCAGAGCAGTTCTGATGCACAGAAGAAAAGGCCTCGGAGAAGGAACTCGACAGCTAGCAAAACATTGCTTAACCTTCAGAAAAGAAGAGAAAGAAACTCAAATTAGCATTGCCTTCACTCTCTTTAGAATAAGAGGAAGGAAGGGGAAAAAAGCTTGTCAGGCTTTCAAAATTCTGTTACTTTAGTCCATGTCAATAAATTAGATTTCCAATTTTTCTCTTGGAGTTTGCTTTTTCCCTCTGATGAAGGAGAGCACATAATAGGCTTTCAGCTGTAGATAGCCTCCAGTAACTCAGACTTTCCTATCACCGTGTGTTTTTCTAAAAATCCATCTCTCTTTTTTTTTTCCCCAGGCAACCAGCAATCTCAAACATACTTCTAGATTCCTAATTTTAGTGCTTCTCGCTTTACACATTCTTCCTGATGTAGAAACGCACCTGTATCAAACAAATCTTTGTGAGTCCAGACCAAAGAGAGATTTATAAATTAGGAAGACAGGGACAGATTTCTCGGTTTTTGGTTTTCATCCCAAAAATCATGCTCTACCAATCCGCACACTCGGCATGGCTACTTGTGAATCCGATGAGCAGAAGACAACTTTGAGATGTGAATCTACAGAAGACGGTCGCGTTCTGTGAAAATGTTGCTGAAAAATCTGACGTAGTACCGATTCTGGAAGAGCAGAAGCAACGCAAATTATGAAGAAGCCAGAGCAAGATCTGGAAGACGTAAAGGCACCCGGACTTCTCATTTTAACATGGTTCCCAACTTGTCCAAAGTGAGAATCCACATACCGCCAAAAAGAGTGAAGAGAAGAACAACAAAGATGAGGCTAAAACATAGGAAGAACGGTTTATTTATTTATTTATTTATTTATTATATTTATATACCGCCCCATTCCGAAGACTCGGGGCGGTTCACAGCTTTTA
>JANHFL010001228.1:162854-175288 GCA_032468155.1 Oxyrhabdium leporinum | reverse complement strand
TACATATATATATCCACACAAATATATACACATATATGTATAATGTATATTTATATATTTGTATACACACACACAATATATATATATATATATATATTGTGTGTGTGTGTGTATTTTGTTCACCCCTTATAGCAATTAAAACTCATATTTCCCAAATTCTTCATTAATTCAGATTTTTTATCACATCTGGAAAAATCCCCTGTTGCCCTCTTATTAAAAGTAATATCTACATTTACTTTCTTCTCTCCTACACCCATTAGTTAGTTTGGAGCTACAAAGTATGTTGGGTCCTTGTCTGGATTAGGGATGCAGAGACAAAAAATTCACTGTCTAAGGAATACGGACTCAACTGACTGGGTCTTACTATTTTCTGCTTTATTATAAACCCTAAAGACACCCCAATTCCATATGAGATTCAAGGCTTTTGCAGTATCTGTAACCCCAGTACAACTGTCTTTCCTAGGAGCCAAACAGTAACCTTGAAGAAAGGTACTAAAGAAAAATAAGAAGAGCTATTTTGCTTATCCTGTCATTTATAAGAATTTTCAGCTGTCAGGTATTGACATTTTTGGTATTGGAAAAAGACTCCTATGAATATCATGAACATTCAAGAAAACAAACTGATGGATCATCAAACAAATCAACCTAGAATTGTCACTGGAGCACAAATCACCAGCTCAAATTATTCTATTTCAGATACATTACTGTACGCTAAGACCAGCTCTCTGGAAAAGACGGAAAAGACGGAAAGGTGGAAAGAAGAACAATGAATCTAATGATATTATGCAATTATTCTCCCAAACACCTGAGGGCAGAACAAGAAGTAACAGGTGTAAGGTTATTAAGAGAGATCCAACCCAGAACTCAGGAGAAATTTCCTGACAGTGAAAACAATTAATCAATAGAATGGCATGCCTTCAGAAGTTGTGGTTTAGCAACACTGATGCTTTTCAAGAGGAGATTGGACAGTCATTTGTCCTGAACGGTATAGGGTCTCCTGCTTGAGCAGAAAGTTGGACCAGAAGACCTCCAAGGTCCCTTCCAGCCCGATTACTCTATGTTCTATGCTCTATTCCATCTTTCCCTCTTTAATAGATTTGTTCTGGGAAGAAAATAACACATAAAAGTGCTGGAAATATATGGTAATGTCAAGTGCAAATGGAAGATGATGTCATCTCGATCACCTTTAAATCTTTATAAAGTTATAGTAGCCCATTTCAAAGTTCTGTAAAGGCATAAACTGGAAACACTGTATGCCTTCTTCAAATAATTTATATTAACCTCTGAATTTGTGTTGCAAATTCTATGTATTAGTTACTTCTATGGTGTTCAAATAAACATTCAGACAATTGCAGTTGTGGCTGCCTACCAGTATCTCTCTAAAGGTAATCTCAGAATCAGGTATTTAATGTATCTTACATCCATGGACAGATATACAGATTTGAAAACACAGTGCAGTGGAATGTCGCCTGGATTCCCAGGAGGAAAGGGCTGCATTCCAAAGGACTAAGAGACAGCAGAGTTTATGTGGAAGACGGTCATAGTAGCTCATCCCTAGAAGTTCTCTTTAATGATGCAAGTAGCTGCTTTAGCTTGGCGAGATTTCTGCCTATAGATGAGGAACAATAAAGGAAACTGCTCAGAAGTAATTCTATGCATCTATCTTGGTTTTTGGATCCTGACACACAGTAAGGAACTATGTAAAGCAAAGCATGCTTTTTCTGTCATGGGTTTTGTTATTCTGTTATTTTGCACATATAAGTCTGTCTAATTCATTTATGAACTTCTTGAGTTGCAGATTATCATGAAGTTTCATGGAATGCAAAAAAGGCTTTAGTGGTGCCTCCAAGAGGAGGAAAATATTCACTAGGTTAGGTTAATTAATACCTGAAAATTATTGTTTATACAAATTAGTATACCGCACATGAAAACTGGATTTTATTTAGGGGATGGGTAAGACAAACACATGCAAGTGGAAATTCAAAATCTGCATAAGATGTAATAACTTGGATGCCAAATGGCTCAATACGTGGGCCACAAAGACATTTCAAAATATGGCTTACTCGGTTTTTAAGGCAATGCATTGCTTTTATTAATTAATCTGGTCTTCCAAAAGACTCTCCAGATTTATTACTCAGATGTTCTGAAAATGAAGTGATGTCTGCAGAGGGTGACAAAAAGATAAGAGTGAAAAAATGCACAGAAAAAAGGGTGAGAGTTGGAGCAGCCTGGCTGGTGAATTCTGGGAGCTGAAGTCCACACATCTTAAGAGCCAGCCAGCCATTGTCAAAGCTGAGAAACACTGATCTAGACAGTAGTTAAATACATCTCTGACAAATGATTTATAAAAACCATTTTGAAAAAGTTTCAAGATTTTCTTCTTCTTCTCATAAATAGACATTCCACTAATTTATCCACAGTTCAAGACATATTTAAGGCTGGCATGCAAGATTCTAACACTGCTTATGCTTCATATTAAATAAAAACTAAAAAATAAATAAAGCAAGGCTATTGGGGGGGGAAATTAGGGAACTTTAGAGTGCATACGCAAAACATCCCACACAAATCTATATAAAGCTTTCATAAGTGCGAAAAAGAAGCACATTTCTCTTTGTGCGCTTGAAGTAAAATCTTTATTGAATAGCACAATGTGAAGATTCTGAGATAGAAGTGAAAAGTCCATGTAGATAGCTTGTCCCTAGGCTGAAACAACCGCAGCTATTACTCCAATGACTCCGTGTATGTGTGTGTGTGTGTGTGTGTGCGCGCATAATTTTCAATAAGCCAACACCTTTTGAATTTTATTCCAAGATTTGTAGAACAGAATCAGAATCTAATAATGGTTACATAACATACGTTTCCTTAAATAAACGACCTCGTACTTCATCAGCTGCAGGTTTTGATTCTCTAAGAAATGATACATGCATTCAGTCCATGAAAGCAGAAAAACAACTTCTGACCCAAGTTGTTTTCCTATGGAGAAGTACAACTTACAAGCAGTCCTCACCTTACGATTATTTGCTGAACAATGGTTCGAAGTTACGATGACGTTCGAGAAAGGGGTGTACAAGCCCACTGTACAACACCTGGAGTCATGTGATCGCAATTTGGGCTTTTGGCAACCAGATCACATTTTGACAGTCGTAGCATCCTGTGATTACATGATGTGATTTGTGACTTTCTCAGCTGGCTTTCAATAAGTTAAATCAGGGGTGTCAATCTCACGTTGTCACGGTAGCATCATGTGATGTATCGGGACTTCCCCCCCTTTGCTAAACCGGGCATGGACGTGGCCAGTGCACAACGCATCCAGCCCATGGGTCGGGAGTTTGACAGCCCCGAGTTAAATCAATGGGGGAAGTCAGGTTCACTTAACAATTATATGATTCACTTAAGAACCATGTGATTTGCTTAACCAAGGGGATTCACTTATTTTTTTTATTTTTATTTTTTTAGAGTTATCATAAAGTACAAATGAAAATAAAGAGAGAGGAAGTGGGGAAGGGGAAGAAAGGAGAAAGAGAAAAAGGGGAAAGAAAAAAAAGGCAATTGACTTCCAACTTTTTTCAATGTGCTACAATACAAAATAAAATTGCAGCCTCATCTTTTTATTTTACCAACAAATATTAGTCATTTCTATAATGACTAATTAAACTAAATTAATCAGAAAAATCCAAAGTCAAAAAAAAATTTCTATCTAAAGCACAAAGTCGGGAAGTGATTTCCCAGGTAAAATCAAAGCTGGATATGGTTTTTTTTCCCCTCTAATTAAAACAGTTAATTTTGCCATCTGTGTTAAGGTAGCTCTATCACTTTCTTCATCCATTCTTTTATTGTGGGGCATAGGGATTCACTTATTGACTGCTGTAAAAATGGTCATAAAACCACATGGTGATGTGATGACTCACTTAATAACCATATTGCTTAGGAAACAAAATTCTTATTCCAATTGTGCTCATAGGTTGAGGACTACCTAAATATGTGTACTTGGTATACATTTCAAAGATATGGGATGTCCTTTTAAAATAATGTTAGCCAGGTCTATGTCAATATCTATGAAAGCTACTTTTTCCACAATCCATAATGTTAAATATGGATGCAAAAATATTGATAGTGTGTTAACTGTTAGACAAAAAGACTTGGTTGGAGTTAGGGAGATGAGGAGATGTTTAAAATATGAAGGAGATGGTGATGGGATATGAGAACAGTATTGCATGGTTATATTTGTTATTATAATATTGTTCTGGCCCAATGCAATCAAAAGAGTTTCAATAAAGATTCTCAATGAAGACAATAAAGCATGAAAATGTTCACAGTAACATTAAATACCAATTTTTGCTTTTTGGAAAAAATGACATATTAATGTCTTTTGTTACGCATGATAAAAAACAAGGTTTTAAAATATAAACTGTTGGAACTTTTAATTGATATCAGACAAACATTTGATAGGCTTTCTTAATGTGTGAGCTTTAGGAGATATATCTAAATATACAAGAATTGAGCACTATCTGAAATCAATGACAACTGCAAAGGTAATGTTGCGAGAACTATATAAAGATAAGTCACACGTACTTAAACGTGCATATTTGGATCAATGTTTTTGCATCTTGACACAGTAAATCTCAAAAGACTTATATGGTGACCTGTAACCCTGGGCAGCTAGCAAAAGAGCAGTAAAAAAATCCCAAAACCATAAAACCATAACAAAGACTCCCAGTGACACAAAGGCAAACATTTATCCACAAATAAACATTTAATTTTGCTGGGCTCCAGTTTTACCATACCCCAATGCTTGTGAGAAGATCCAGCTCGTCAAGGCTTCCTGGAAAGCCAGGAGATTGGGGGCCTGCTGGATCTCAAGGGTAGCAGGGCAGGGGTCTCCACAGAGAAGGTACTCTGCCTGGGACCCATCAGAAACAGAAAGGGATCCGCAATGTGCCCATCCTCTCTAACCTGGGGAAATGAGCAGATGCCTTCAAGGAGAAGCAGTACCAAAAATAGCCTGTCCCATTGCCATTCAGAACTTTAAAGGTGGAGGTCCCTGCAGCTCAAGGAACAGTGGTATAATATGGGCAAACTGTGGAGTGCCCAGAACGTCATCTACCATTGCATTCTGGACACTTTGGATAATCTCCAAGAACAATCCCATGTGGAGAATATTACACTAATCCAACCAAGAAATGATGAGGGCATGAGTGACTGCGAGCAGGCTATCCCAATTAAGAAATATATGCCATTGGTGCACAAGATGAATCCATGCAAAGTTCCCCCACATGCAGCTGCCATTTGCTCCTCAAATAGTATCCATGAGTCCAGAAAGACCCCAAATTGTCTTTATCCAGGACTCTGCAACCCTGACAAGATGATACCTCACCAGATTCAGGATGACCAGATATCCAGAGCCATTCTGTCTTGTGTCAGTCCTCCCGGGTAAACCAGAAAGGAAACACAACTTGGTGAACTAAATCCACTCTACTGTAAGGTTACATTAATAGATTATTGCAAGCTAGAAGGTATAACCTTCCCATTGCTACATTTAACTGTCTGAACAATTAGAGTAGGTTTCTGTTAAGTTTCTTTCTCTGACCATTACGTGACTTCATGTTTCTCCCTCTCTTGTCTGATCTTTCCATAGGCAGCATTTTTTCTCCTCGTCCCCCAAGGTCAACCACACAGTCCATTATACTTTCTAGGGTTGAGTTGGATCCAGCTCATCTCCATCCAGATCCTCACAACCTCTAGGCAGTGAGTCAAATGGAACAGCATTGCCAGGCATGAAGATGTACCAATTACACCCCTAAGTTGTAACTTTTTAATTTTTTTAAATGTATTAAATATTTATTAAACATAATTATACAGCTGCCTGTATATCTTCCCTAGTGAATTTCTGGATGGTATAAAATTGAGGAGGTCTGATATTGAAAACACAAACAAATTACATTTTGTAGGTAAGAAATGGAGCTGACGTGTTTATGAACTAGTCACTAATAATCATCTTCTAATGTATTTTCTGGAGTATACCTCTGCAAACAGAATGATTTACTAATTCTTCACATATTGCTTGCAGGAACTATAACAGCTGCAAGTGGAAAGTTAAATGTTCCCCATTGTACTAAATCAAAATGTACCCCCATGCATTCTTCATACTAGAATGGCTAATAGGTCTTGCAATGTATCAAAAGAATGCTAATTGGTTCACACTATGCATCAGAGTGGGGAAAAATGCCTAGTTCCCCCAAGTGACCGTTTATTGACCTGAACTAATTTGAGGAGGAACTAAACTGGGTCAGGGTCTGATAAGTCCTTGGATAGGAGTCTGCATCCCATCCAGAGCTACTGGATAGATGGGGAAAATTTAAAAAAAAAGCCCACAATCTTCTACAATGGCAAATCACTTCTGTAATACTGCCAAGAAAATTGTGTGGATCTCCTGGACTTTAGCTTGACAAGAACAAAAGCAAGAGGTAGACATTTCAGCGTGTTTCTACCTTCCAATATCTTCTTCTGATCAAACTTTCATGAAACCTTGAGGAGAAAAAAAACCTGCTGTATAAGTGCAGATGGCACCTGGCTGGCATACAACTGAAGGCTCTGAGGGTCGGAAACTCAGGAGAGAACACCATACATAGCACACACATTCTTTAAAGCAATACACTTACTTTCTAAACTGCTTAGAGAGTGCTGTAAAGCACTTTGAAGCGCTATACTACAGGTAGTCCTGGACTTACAACAGTTCATTTAGTGATCGTTCAAAGTTACAACGGCACTGAACAAAGTGACTTATGATCGTTTTTCACACTTACGACCATTGCAGCATCCCTATGGTCACACGATCAAATTTCAAACACTTGGCAACTGACTCATATTTATGACATTGCAGTGTCCCAAGGTCACGTTATCACCTTTTGTAAGCTTCTGACGAGCAAAGTCAATGGGGAAAAAACAGATTAATTTAACAACCATGTTACTAACTTAACAACTCCAGTGATTCACTTAACAATTGTGTCAAGAAAAGTCATAAAATGGAGTAAAAGTCACTTAACAAATGTTTCACTTACCAGCTGAAACTTTGGGCTCAATTGTACCTTGAGAATTACCTGTATGAGTCTATGTGCTATTGCTATTGTTATTTCTATTTTAAGCAAGTATCAAGCACCATTAATTACCAAGGCATCAATGATACACATCTGTTAAACCAGTGTTAGACTTTACCTAATATCCCAGACAGCTCACAGTCATAACAAACCATCAAATAGGAAGGACGAGGTCTTCCCTGAAGCAAACCCCCCCCCCCCAAATGTTGCTGACCTGGCTGACAATTAATCAAGGGACATCTCTTCTAGAAGCAGAAAGGTTATTTGAGAAGCAATGTTCTCCTTTCCAAATGACTAATGAGCCTGGGAGAAAACTCTGCACTGTAAAACAGGGCTATTCATGCAGACTTTGAGCTACAAAAAGCTATTTTTGATGCTGTAAGGAATTGCACAGAGGTATCATATAGTTGAGAACAATTTCTAGGATTTTGGAGCAAGATTGCTGTTGAATCAATCCTTCCATTTATCTGACTGAATTTAAGGAACTTTTCCTACTGTCTTCTATCTGAGTAATTGAGCTAGAGCTTAATCAGATACATCATTGATTGGTCTTCCCCAAACTCAGATATGTTACTTTTCAATCCTTCCAAACCAGGGGTCTCCAAAAAGCAAAGCTGACTGAGGAACTCTGGGAGTTGAAGTCCACAAGTCTTAAAGTTGCCAAGGTTGGAGACCCCTGTTCTGGACCAAGCCATGGAAAAAGGCCATGGTATCTACAAATTATGGGAACTAAATTCTAACACAGAGACAGTATCAGATAAAGGAAGGTTATCATTGTCCATATAGGTGATTATAATATGTCTTAATCTGAGCCACAATTACAATGGTGAACAGGCTGGGCCTATAGAAAATTGAGATAATAAGTTTCCTTCCAGTCCATTTCAACTCTTAATAGTTACATGGATACCTCTATGCAAATTTCTTTGCAATGACAAAGAAATCCAGGTTATGAATCCTGAATCAATCTTCTGGGCAATTTTCTATTTTCTTGGCATTTGGGGAGTGGGGGGGGGGGGCCTGCTATCTAGGTATTGGCCTGACCTCGCTCTACTTACAAGCCTCAGAAAAGTTGCCCAAATGTTCCTAAGGCCTGCAAAATGCACATAAAAGAAATTGGGCTACATTTTTATTTTATTTGGATAAAGGGAGTAATGCTCGGCAGAGAAAGTCTTTTGCATTTTTTCTTCTTCTAAGCATTCTCAATAAAACTTTGCTTTCAAAGCTATTTCAGAAGGAGACTATAAATTCTCATAGGTGATGTAAGTTTTCCTTGTGTTTGTTTAGTCACCAGGTATTAGGGTGATCGTAAATTGTAAAGCTACTTCTCCAACTCCTCTCACTTCCAATAAATGCCAGGGAAAACGTGATGACAGATTTCCCCCACTGTGTTTTGCAGTAGTGATGTTACTTTTATTACAAGAGGAAGCGGGGGAATCATGCCCTTGGTTAATTGCTGGAGAATTTCTCTTCTGCAGAAATTTGGAAAAGTCATCCACCCAATTTCTTTGCCCACAGATCCAATGGGAAATTTCAAAAGACCATTTCTACCTATCTTCATAGGGGGTTCCCCAAATCTGCTCCAATCAGATTTATTTATAATCGTATTTCTACACTGTTATACTATTTCTCAAGCAGGATTATTTCAAACTAAAATGACTATCACTATGCTAATACTTAGAAGATTTGTTTTTGGATTGTTGATCTGTATCAATAGGTTATGGATTGCACCATTCTCTGGAACGTTACAAAGCAGCTGTTTGGGGGATTTATTAAAGTTCAGGACTTAGATGAAGAAAATCAGAGAAAAGCTTTTTATTTCATATAATGCACAACACCAGACATTAAGAAGATTTTGCATGGCAAATAAAACATAATTGCTTTTTTTCTATTGAGCTTTCATAACTAAATAAGAAATTTCTTTCTTTCTTTCTTTTTCTTTCTTTCTCATTCTCTTTTCTTTCTTTCCTCTTTCTTTCTTCTTTCTTTTTTGGAAATGGGGGTGGAAGAGTGTATGTGTGAATGTACAAAAAAAGAGGCTTCCAAAATCACCCATATACAATTAATCAACCATGACAGTACAAATTAACATCAATAAATCTTCTCTCCACAAAGTACCAGACCATTTATTATCCTAGACTAAGGAGGTTGCCCTTCCTGCCTTGAAAAAATCACTAATGTGCCCCTTCTCAAAAATCCATCCCTGGACTTAATGTCACTGGATAAATTTCTTCCAAGTTTAACTTCTCTAAAAGGGAAAATTTTAGAGAAAGAAGTTGAAGTTGAGTTGAAGACTGGAGTAATTACTTGGATAAGCAGTGAAACATTTCAAACTAAAAAGAAAACAAGTCCAGTCATCCTAATTTAATCAATGTCTTAATGTCCTTCTTTATTTACTGCAGGGTTTTATTTTTTAATCACCAACATGACTAGGTGATTGATGCCTGCAGAAGAGTTTTGAATTTGTTTTGTTGGATTATCCCGAATAAATATGTGTCATCAGAATTAAACTCGGCTGTCCTATTTAATGGGAAGGTCAAAAGTTGTAATTCAGTGCCATAACTAATTATTAGCACTAAGGATTGAGCAAATGTAACACTAAGAAAGAGCCCACCTACTTGATTCACCCAAACAGTGAAGCCAAGTTGACAATTACCATAAGGCCTAGTATAAAAATGGACCCCACCATCAGTTATTCTGTCATAATGAATCACTAGAGTGCCCACAAAATAACTATATGTTTTATTTTTAGGTAGTGGCATTCTTCTTCCACCACTTCCTGCCTGCCTTTTCTAGAACATTATTGATGCACTTTGGTTCCGAAGAATCTCTACCAATGTTCTTTTTTTAATTTTAAAAGGTGACTATGGAAACAGACAAATAGCAGTGACAGTTGTCATTTTGAAACGAGTCATAATCTCAGAGGTTACAGATTAATTTTAGCACCAACTATCAATAGGCTTCCTTTTCTTGCCAGCTACTTGCATAATTGAAGCATTTCTGCTTTCTTCCCAATTCAAACAGCTTAGGGCTGTTAATTATATACATCTGAAGTAGAAGTACCCAATTAAAGACAAAAGAGTACATCCTGTGGTGGGTTTGCTTTTTCCAAAGTGCTTACAACTGCGTGGAGAACACATTTTTAAACAGATCCTCTGTACTAAATTCAGCCCCCTAACCTCACCTCATTGTGTTCAAGATGCTCTGTGAATCCTCAGAAACAGCTCTGGGGGTAGGCAGCTTAAGGGGGAACTTTTTAGGATGGGGTGTGTTGATACCTGCCTGACAATGTGAACCGTCGGTCAGTGGAACAGGCTGCCACATGAAATGGTGAACCTGCATTTCAGTGGAGGTTTTCAAACAGAGGCTGGATGGCCATCTGTCAGAGATGCTCCAATGCAGGGGTGTCAAACTCGCGTCGCCACGGCATCGTCACATGACGTATTGCTACTTTCTCTTCACTAAACCAGGCATGGGTGTGGCTAGCACGTAAGGCATCCGGCCTGCAGGCCGCGAGTTTGACAGCCCTGCTCCAAAGGGTTTTGAGTAGATGACCTTTTAAGCTTCCTTCCAACTCTATGATTCTATCTGTGAATCTCTTTAAGTCAAAGGCGCTATCACATATGGACCAAAACCTGTAACTCAATTTCTCATAGTCTTATGTATGTAATCACAAGTCTTGCCAATATAATAAAATCTAACACACTATCACAAAATAGGAATGAAGAGCTATTAGTGTACATATGTGAAGGGATGGAAGAAATTCAGAATTGAAACTGTGGGTGAGCCAAAAGGTAGTGGGTTAGATATAGATTTATTAAAGTTTATAGTATAGCAGCTGATAAGAGCTATGGTACAGGGAACAAGTCTTCCCAAAAAAGCTTGTGTGCTGAACACAGGGGCTAAATTAGGCTCATAGGCAGGGGCAATTAGGCTAAAAACTTATTTCTAGGGATCTGATCTGGAGTACATAGATTTTTGAAGTGACAGAAAGGCACTGCTACTTGATATTATTTATATTTAACCTGGTTTATCACCAAAATATTATTACAATGCCACATACATTTTCAATTGTCTTTCTGCTATAGAAATCCAAACCAGAGTACTATTGTTTCCCAGAAGTAAAAAAACAGGTCATGCAACTTGACAGTGTAAAGCACAAAATGAATGACCAATGACCAAACTCCTATTAAATAAAGTAGATACTGGAACAGAAGTATACCAGAGGGCATTTGTTAAAGTTATGAAGGGCTTCGTTGCATCAGCGACATAGAAGAAATACGATGAAAAAAAAAAGGTATTCCAAACCAACGTACCCCCCCACACACCAATGCTATGCATCCACATAGCCATCCTATGTACTCCATCCCCCCAAAAATCCCCAAGCCACAAGTTTCTTCCATACTTATCACATCGTATATTGTACATCCAGTTCTGAAATATTCTGCCCAGCAGTTTGTTCTCCTACCGTAGTGTGGTACAAAAACCCTTGAAGCCTCAAACAAAAAATTTTGTTGTTCTTCTTCTTCTTTTAATTCCCAGATATAGCAAAACTACTCCCACTGTCCTTGCTCTGACATTTCAAGAGCACTTTTTAAAAAAAAAAGTATGTTAGTATGCAAACTGAGCTGGTGTGCTCAGGCATTCTCATTTTTTTTCACATCACTAAACACACACAGTCAATTTGAATGCAGCCTGGCAACGCCCTGAGGCTCTCGTATGACTTTCACATGTAGAGTAGTAAGAATAAATATAGGAAGGAGGGACAATGGTACCTCATGACATTTTTTTTTGTATGAAGCCCTGGTAGCTTTATAACAGGCATCTGCATAGTATAATTTCTGACCTCCTCATTTCACAGATCCATGTAAACATAACTGGTTCATCATGATAATTGGCATGGGATAATCTTTAAATATATGCAGGGAATGAGGGGATATTGGTGTTAGATCCTTTTGATTCACTTGTAAATTGTGCATCATTTCCAGCAATCATGTACTGATTTTTTTCCTGATAATTTCTGTTAGATTTCAGGGTACATCCGCATTTAGAGGAAATCTTAACTATGAAGAGTCCTTGGGTGTTCTCTGAGCTTGGTTGCATTCTTGCAGATGTTTCATTATCCGAACCAAGTAACATTATCAGTGCTGCACTTCAATCAATCAATCAATCAATCAAAATAGAGCTGGAAGGGACCTTGGAGATCTTCTAGTCCAACCCCTGCTCAAGCAGGAGACCCATTTCAGACAAGTGACTGCCCAGTCTTTTCTTAAAAACCTCCAGTGATGAAGCACCCACAACTTCTGAAGGCAAGCTGTTCCACTGGTTAACTGTCCTCACTGT
>JANHFL010001228.1:128865-143224 GCA_032468155.1 Oxyrhabdium leporinum | reverse complement strand
AGGGCTATATTTGATGTATAAGATGCACCCAAATTTTTACCCTCTTTTAGGGGGGGGAAGTGCATCTTATACTCTGAAAAAATACAGTATATTAGTATGTATAAACTTTTCCTTAGATACAGAGACAGAACAAACAAAAAAAGCTATATGACAAAATGGATGCAGAATTTTTAAAAAGCAATTACTATGCAATAATGGGAAGAATTATAGGCTAAATGTATACACTTTACATCAAGTTATAACTTAAAAGGAAAACTGATTTATAGATGATACATAACTCCATCAATAAAACCTAAAGTGGACAAATCATTTGAATAATAAATGTTGGAAATGCCATTTTACAGAAGGAACATTTTATCACATATAATGGACATGTAAAAACTTGAAAATATTGATATGATATACAAAGTATAATGCAGAAAATTTTGGAATTTAAATTTGAAATGAAACAGAACTGTTCTTATAAGGTATAATTTCAGAAAGCTAACAAGAAATATCATAATTTAATGAGTTATTTGCTTATATCAGCAGGAATAAACGTTGTTCAATATTGGAAGAAAAACACAATCCTGACAATATCTGACTGGGAACTTAAACTTGGAGGAACCTCTGGGAAATATGGCAGACTGAAGATGACTCCACAAAAGGCAGTCACCATTTCCAGCCACAAATATCAGCTCCTTCAACCCTCTCTGAATAAAGAGGACACAAGATTGCCCAAGCAGTTCTCCTTACAGCTGCCCCTTGTGAGGCGATCTGAAGGCAGCAGTCTTCAGAGGATGAGAGGTGAGGGAATTCACCACAATTGCTTCAGCCTCCAACAGGCCTTTTTCAAGGACACTACATTCACACTTCACTCCCTAACCAGTTTTGGAAATTGCTTATTAATTGCTTCCAAGAAGTTAAACACCTTCAAAGTAACAAAACAGTAAACACCTGCCAAGTGCCTTCAATTCTTAACATAAGAAACTGAAGGTGTACCTTTATAATGTTTAGGGATTTAAAATAAACAGTAAAAAAACATGACAAGGTTTTTGCTAAAGAAAGTTTTAAATGGGTTAGGGGCTCAGAGAAGTTGGACTATTGGATTCTGAATGTTAAGACTTTGAAATGTTGCTTTTGATATTGGAGACCTAACAAGACAAGTAACTTGTAATTATGTTCAGAGAAGTCTTTCAGGAACTGGACTGGATCAATTATGTCAGCTATGTTGTGTCTTCTTGGGAACACTGTGTTCCCAGAAGAAGTTAAAGAAAAATATGCAACAAAATCAACATGAATGAGAATGTCAATAAGAATCTGTCATCAGCTATAAAGAAAAAAATGGATGAGACTTTAAAAATTAAGAAGGGGGGAAAAACATGACAATCCCAGAGAGCAGTTGGAACAATTTGTTTTTGATGGATTTACAAAAGATGCTGTTTAAAACCTTGAAGACAAGAATCAATAACCATAGGAATGGATTAAGAGCCAGATTTTTTTGTATAAAAAGAAGAACCACAAATCAGTTTATTTGATCAGGGTTAAAATGGGATATGTTGCTATTTTAGACAGCTCTTTTTAGGCTTTCTGATCTGGACAGGAAAAATATGCATTGGATTTGCTTACATTTAATATGGTGTTAAACGTATCCTAACTGAACAGTCTTTAAAAATGGCTCTGGTTTTTTTTTTAGTTAACATAAAGAGGTTTTGTGAATATGCTCTTTTTAAAATTCTCCCTCTTTGTTATGTTTAATTTTAGTCTCTTGCTTATTGTAGAATATTGGAATTACTTGATATTTGCCAAATGTGGTTTTATTCATTGTTAAGAGTCAAGATATATCACGTTTGTCTGAATTGGATATGTTGCTATTTTGGGTGGTTCTTTTTGAAATTGTTGTCATTTAGAATAAAAAAATATTTATTCAGTTTGTTTACAGTTAACATGGTGTTTAAACTTTTTCCCTACAGTTATTCTAGAAGCTAGAGATATTTATGAGCTTGGTTTTTTTTTTAAAAAAAGGAGAAATGGTCCCTCTTTGTCATGTTAAATTTTAGGTTTTTTGTTTATACTAGGATAAACTGTATGCCTTTTAAATGTGGTTTTGTTTATAGCTAAGAATTGTGATATGGAATATTGAGTTTTGTAGATGTTAATTAATGTTATTATTTTAGACTCTATATTTTTCTGCTGATACCTGGATTGAAGAAAAAGTTACTTATTAAATTTGCCTGTAATTAAGAGATAAGTTATGGAATCACTTGGAAAACCTAGAGTCAAAAAATATAGATATCATCAGCACTCCGATAATATCAAACCCCAAATTGGCAGATGACAGCAGTTACATGTAGATACTGAAAAGTAGGGGATAGAGAATGGTAACCTACAGCGCCCCACAAAATATGGACCTAGAAAATGATTTTTCCCTGCCAACCAACACCAACTGCAACTGGTTCTGGAGAAAGGAGGAGAACCATTTTAATATGATATGCCCAATCCCCAACCCAAGGAGCCAGTGCAGAAACCGTGATCAACAGTATCGAAAGACACCAAGAGACCAAAGAATATAAAATGGATACACGTTTGCTGACCCAGCTCCACCATAAGTCATCAACAAGTATAACCAAAGCTGTCTCAAAAATAAATTCTGGCCTGAAACATGACTGAAATAAGTCTAGGTACCCCAGGGTTCTCATCAGCTGCAGACCAAGTACTTTTTTAACCATCAGAAATGGAAGATTGGAGATTGCTGGATCAATATCAGAGACCATTGGGTCCCTGAGGAGGAAATGCATTTTTTCAAGCTTTTTCAGCTTTTAACTATAAACCACAATCCTGTATTTCAGCACTGATGGCTAATGACTATCTGCTCTGAGAAGATGTGGGAGCAATCTACAGCGAATTCAGCTAAACTGTAAGTACATATTACAAAGCAAAAAAACAAACATAAGAAATGAACTTGGATAGGAAATAAGTTAGAAAATACAATACATAAACACATAGAGCCAGGTTGCTCTAGTGGTGTTTAAATTTTGGCTAGAGGCCAAAAGACATAGCCATGAGAACCAGCTAGGTGACCTTGGGCCAACCACTTTCCCTCAGCCCAACCCACCTTACAGGGTTGTTGTTGTGGGGAAAATAGGATGGGGAAGATGTGTTGGAGACCTTTGGCACCTTGAGTTATTTGTAAAAAAAACAATAAAGGTTAAGATACAAGTAAATGAAATAAAATAAACAACTAACACAAAATATCTGTGGCAGTCGAATATACAGTATTTGCTGATTTGAACAGTTTCTGACACCTCATGGTTTCTTTTCAGAAGACAGAGCTATATACATGTTGAAAGCTGTTAGTGATTCATTTAGCAAAATCATTCTCCTTTCTTTAATGGGAACTCTTACACTTTTGCATACAATTCAGATCGTTCAGATATCTTACTTAAAAGGGGGCACAGGGGGTTTCTAAATACAAATGAGTCATGCCCTATTTGAAGGATTAAAATGCAATTTCACCCATATTATTATAACAAGCTATACACTCTATAAAAGGGATACACGACCCAGGGGTAAATTTCATAAAGGCTTAACATAACATTTGATCAAAAATACACCAGGAAACTCAGCAAGGAAATGAATACGCGCTACAAACTGCAGAATTGATTTGAAGTAGGAGATAAAGGTTCCACAACGAAACAGAAATAGGCTTAGGCAACATTCAGCAAGAGCACATCAGTAAAAGCAAGTAGAAACAAATAGCAAATACATCTTTCCTGGATAAAATAAAACACATTCAGAGCAGGATAAGTAAAACATGACTGAAGAATAACCAGAAAAGTTTTGAAAGAAAATAACAAAAAATAACAGCATTAATTAGGCATGGGAAAAACATTTTCACAAATTAAAAGAAATTTACTGCTTTTCAAACTTATGTGCTGGACCAGGATATGTAGGATCACAATAACAATCCTAGTGAGGAAATGTTCTTCTTTCGGTCTTTTCTATCAAAACATATTCTGAAACAAAGTCAAAAAGCTCACTCCACCGCCATGGGTCTAGAAAATTATTTCCCAGACTGCAGCATTCCGCACCATTTCAGACCAGACACACTGACTGAACAGCAACAGCAGACCCCCAATCTGTCTTTTTTTGGGTTGTGACAATAAAATAAGGGAGGAACGGGAGGTGGCTCAGGACACATGTTGTAGGAAAAGTACCTAGTTATTTTTTTTATCCCTCATGAAATTTATAGCATGAAAGGAAGTAATTTAAAGGTAATTTTTGCTCTTTGGGGAGAGAACTAGCAACTAGATACCAAAAAAAAAGGCACAGTGGATTTCAAGACTGAAAATACACAAGATATTTGGGATCTATCTCCTGTACAAAGCTGTGACTTTGCTGGTTAAAATCATAACTGCAGGAGGAAGGCAAACTATCCAAAAAAATATTACATAGAGCAAATGGCCAAAGCTAATATAAATAGCTGGTCCCAGAAATCCTCATGATTCATTTCAGTTAGATTTAGAAGAAAATCTATTCTATTACAGAAAAAAGAAAAAAAAGATCTTGTTAAATACAGACTGTTCCTTATAATTCAAGTTATTTTTTCCCCCTTGGCATATCTGCTTAAAGCTCAAATCATATCAGAAATGTATTTGCTTGATATTCAGATTTTTCAGTCTTTAACATGTGTCTTGCTTTCAGAGCAAATGTTCAGTTAATTGGAAAACACATGAGATAGAACTTGGTTTTAACTGTGCTAGCCTGCTCTCTTTCTACATGAACTCTGCCTAATTTTTCACTATCTCAACTCACCTAAGATCCAGAACGAGCAGAGAAATGCAAGGCCTGGAGAATATATACATATGATCAATCCATTACAGGAACCCCTTTAAATCCCGGCAGATTGAAAATGGCCTGCAGAGGAATCAGGACATGGCTCATAGGTGACAATTTTCAAATTCTCACCTAGTTCTCACCACAGGATGATGTTCAATGCTTCAGGGCAAATTCAGGGGTGTTTTTTTATGGTATTACATCTTCTCGTTGGGTTAAAGGATAAAACCCTGTCTATCTTGCTTTTTAGAGCATAGTACTTACATTCTTTTCAACAGCCTCCCACTTACAAACAAGAAAGGGATGTTTGCTCAGAACTGCGCCTGTAATTCTAATGGTTAGTATTTGTTCTGGTACCTGCAAGACGCAAGACTAGTCAGAGCAGAGGAGCCCTCTACTTTGCTGTCACCTTTCTTTAGTTCCATTTTGGGCATTTTTTTCTCTCTGGCCTTTTCTTTACATTTTTAGAAATTTCTTTTCCAAACTCATTATTCTGTAGAAATGTCTAAAGACTGCCATGTTGTCATCTCAAAAAACAAAACAAAACAAAACAAGGACAGATATGCTGGTTCAGGATAAAGCCCATTTTTGGGAACTCTCCCAGCAGTGACAGTGATGAAGTCTGAAGGCTTTTCTGCATCTTCATCTGCCAGTCAGCAGAGAATTCCAATCAGGAAAATAATTGGCAGCTTCCTGTATGGAGTGGAATGAAATGGGGCAAATTAAAGAGCCTGCCAGAGCTTGAGCTTTATTGAACCCGGCCAAAGAATGATATTTTTTAACAATTTAGATATCCTAGGGAACAGGATTACTAATGAAGTAAGTGTCATCTCTAATCATATTTGATTAGGTGCAGACCTTAACTTAAGTCATAGTGTATCCCTGGCAGAAATGGCTTTCATACTAGAATTCTCCAGTTAAATTAATATAAAAGCACAATGCAGTGATATTTCATTTCTAACTCCCAGATGCCTATTTCAGGGCAGAGGAGAACTTTGAAAACCACACTGGACATTCTCTCACATAATACAGATAGAACTTATGAACTATTTTTCAAATTTGCCTCTAAAATATCTAGAAATTTCTTAGGAAAGTCTCTATCGTCATTTAAAGATGTTTCAGATCATCACATAAAACCATGAGAGAAAGCACGCATATATCCTGTTTTGTGTCTATGGAATCCAATTGAAAACATATATTAAAAATGACCCACAGTCTGCAAGATTACCATGAAGAATTTCAGTATTTTTAGTAGAGATCTCTAGAGATTTCATGTGCAGATGCTGACATTTCAAGTGAAAACTTCAAATCTCATGATATTTGGGATATTTTAAAATTACTACTATTCCTATTATTATTTTGATAGTAAAATAATGAATCACATGTGGTACACATTAGAAACCGTCTGTCTTTTATCATCTGCGTTATCTTCTATCATCATCATCTGCATGTACCTTGGACATTTATCTCCCTAACATCTTTCATGTACAATTTTATTAAACAATATGCAAATGATTATTTCCATTTATTACAAATTCATTCTATCATGTCTCAAGGTCTGCGCTTTGAGACTACCATGAACAAGTAATATTCTGGATCGTCTTCTCATGTGCAAACAACCTTTATTACAATACCAAACTGAAAATCCTTTTTGAATGTTCTTCTTTCCCCCTTATTTCTTTTTGACATTATAAGAGCTGTAGGTCATCTGTCCAAATCCAAAGTGAATGCAATTTACTTCCACAGACATCCCAGTAGTGTTCATACACACACACACATACACACTGTAAACACATGTTGGTTAGCAATCTCAATGGGACATGTGTTGTTAGCTAATTCTCATCCTTTGTAGCTGGTTTTGCAATTAAAATGTAGAAATGACATTCAACACACTGTTTTTTAAGAAACTATACACTCTTTTTAAAGATTGGTTCTTTTTTTTGAAAAAAAAAGAAAGAAATAATAAACTAAATAGATCATGCCGATAAACATCTCTGGTTTAATTCACCAATTAGCCTTGGGCAAGCTATCATGATCTCAGTTTAGATCCCATTCCATCCTCGGTTCCTTTGTGCACAGTCTAGAATAAATAATACTGTCTAAATTTAGAGGCTTTTGGTGAAATTCTTTAAAGACTTTCAGTGTTAGTAAGTGTTGGATAAGCTCTCCCCTCACAACTCCAGCTGTCCATAGATCTCTCTTCAAAACAGAAACAAGCTCAGGTGATCCTTCCAAGCAGCCTTAAATTCAGTTTATAAAGTAAACTGGAGAAAAATTCTGGCTTTAAAGCTTATTTATGCAATTGACTGAGGCTTTTCTAAACCCCAAAAGTTCTTTAAACCTTCTAAGAATTTCAGCTTCAGGATGCATCTCTGTCCACCTTCTAATATTTTACTGCACAGCCAACTATTATTTTTTATGCCAAAGATTTTGTTATTCATTTTTTACAAGAAAGCCTTTATTTTTAGAAGAAAGCTCAAAGGCAGACACATGTTCCCTCCCTCCCCATATAAATAGAAGCTGACTTCTTAATTTATTACTAATCTATATAAAATAATCTAAATTGGGTTAATTCACCTTTTATATGCACTGGAAATTGTTTTATCAAGCCACCTTCTCCTGTGAGTAGCTAAAAGAACACAGAAGATTTATTTTCCTCCTTCCCAGCATATCTGGCATGCAGAATGGAAAGCAGACAAAATATTGGGGAAATCTTAGCAGGGGGCATTACAAAAATGTGGGGTTGTATAATGCATTATTCTGATGATTACTTCAGTTGAGGATACAACAATAAATAATTTGTCTCTGTAGAAGGGTAATGGTTAACAATTGCCTAAGAATAGTGAAACTGTTCCAAATTTCAGGCTTGGAATTTCTTATATGGGCAGTATGCAATATGCATTATCTATTGTGTATGAATTGTGTATGCATTTGGATTATTATCAGACAACTCAGAGAAAAGCAGGAAAGTAATATTTAGCACAAATGGAGTATGATAAAGGAAGAAATCAGGATGGGAGAAATGGTCTTGGAATTTATCAGAAGCTTTGTTTGAAATACTGTTCAAAATATCAATTGTAAATGTTGCAAATATTTTATTCAGCATAGAATTGCTGCTTTGAAAAACTTGTACAATCAGAGCCATATATATTTCTATAGAAAATGACACATCCATTACTTCCATTGAATCTAATGCTCATATATAGCTTTAAAAACTATTAAAGAATTTTATATTGTGAAATAATTGCTACTTTTATGTGGAATTTTACAGTCGTAGGTTATAAAAAGAACAAACAAATGGGTACGTACAATGAAGATCGGGGTGGGGGGGGACAGTAAGAGGACTATTTGGGTATTTTTGGCACCAGTGTATGTGCGTGGGAGAGGGAAGCAACTGATATTTTAAAAAAAGAGAGAACGGAGTATCTTCTGCAATGGATCCCACTAAAAAATTAGAACAGAATAACTTTCCATTCACAGCATGCACTCTTACAATTAAGTTATTTGCTTTGGCACTAAAATAAAAACAACATGATCAGCAGAAGATTGTGCTATTCTTAGCTTTCCCAAACCAAAATAAAAATCTTTAACAAATGACAGGAGATTAATAAAAAGCAACTGCAGTAGCCAACAGCAGTAACTATTTGCAAAAGAATCAAATGCTGGCAGCAGAGGGCACCAAATTCCGTTTATTATTGAATAGTGTAACCCAATCATAAAAGTTTTAATTCTATGAAAAGTTTCCTGCCCATCATCAGGTCCTATTCAGCAAGCATAAAGAATATAGAAAAATCAAGTTTCCTTGTAAATGTCATTCATTTAGTAAGGAAATTTTAAAAAACTGGCAAGTAAGTAAGTAAGTAAGTAAGCGAGTGAGTTAGTTAGTTAGTTAGTTAGTTAGTTAGTTAGTTAGTTAGTTAGTTAGTTAGTTAGTCAGTCAGTCAGTCAGTCAGTTAGTTTGGTCTAGTGGGCACCAGGCTAGGAGATTGTGAGTTTTAGTCCCACCCTAGGCATGAAAATTGGTTGGGTGACTGTGGGCCAATCGTCAAGAGGCTGTGAGTTCTAGTCCCACCTTAAGTATGAAAGCCAGCTGGATGACTTTGGCCCACTAACATTCTCTCAACCCAACCTACCTCACAAGGTTGTTGTGTGGAAAATAAGAGGAAGAGGAAGGAATATTAGGTATGTCTTCCATCCCGAATTACAGTATTTATAAAAATAATAAAGGTGGAATATAAACAAATAAATGAACAAATAAATAAAGTAAGTTACAATATAATATGTGGTTAAGGTACTGGACCAACATCTTGGAAACTCCAGGTTCTAATTCACTTTTAAGCAAGAAAACCGTATGGTGAGTGACAACCTACCACATAGAACTGTCTTTACAGGAAAATAGGAGATGGAAAAATTATATATATATGATAGGCCTTAATCTATAGAGAAAAGACAGGATATAAATCAAATAAATATTTAAATAAAGCAATATTTTAAAATGCTGAGTTTGGGAGGATCCAAAGCCTGTTGGTTTGAAATTTATTATATTTCAAACTTTCAGAAAGAGAAATAAAATAAAACAAAACAAAAATCCAGAACACTTTATAATTCCAGAAACAGAAAAAAGTAAACTCTTGTCAGCTAAAAATTGGGCCAGTTACTATTGATCAGATCCCCCTCTCTTCTGGAAAACAGGCAGATTATAAAGCAAGCAAGCAAGCAAAAATATATATCGATAAATAATCTCCCTATGCGAGAACATTGTGGGAAGGGAAGCTTCTGCTTTCATTTGCACATTCAAAATTTCATATTTGCATATTCAAAATACTGATGGAGTTCAGTTTTGAACAAGATCGGTTGGTGGGGGAAAGAATCTTTACATATGCAATGTAGTTGTATTCATGTATGCTTGCAAAGAAAGTTTGCTGGATTAAGCAGCAGTGGCACCAGCTATAGCAAGCCACAATGATACAAAAATGACCTATGTGTCATAATGTAATGATTGAAATCCCACTCTTAAGTCCCTGAATCCCAACACAACACAACTGGTTGTAATAATTGTATCCAAACAAGCATTTTGTCATTGCCCCCCTGTAGACATCCTTATTCAGATGGCTTTAAACCAAAAACCGTACATAGGATTGAAATTCTATCCACGTGCAAACCTTGTCATACTGGAGATCTTAGGAAGGCCAACCTTTTAAATGTGTTATACTTTTAATATCTATCTGGACTCGGTGTTGAAATCCCTTTATTTTACCTTGCAGAAATCAAATTTAAAACAGGTAAATCCCCTTAAAACTCTTAAAATGTGGCATGGACTAAAATTAAGGCAAAAACTAATTCTCAGCCTCCCTATCTTACTATTACTCAATTCTCTGTATCATGCAGTTGCTATTACTATTTGAGAAAATACAAGTAGTCCTCGACTTATGAACACAAATGAGCCCAACATTTCTGTTGCTAAGCAAGACATTTGTTACATGAGTTTTGCCCCAGGTTACGACTTTTCTTGCCATAATTTAAGTGAATCAGTGCAGTTATTGAATTAGTAACCCTGTTGTTAACTGAATCCATGCATCTTTATTTTGTTGTAATACTATATCTGTGTGAGAGGAAAGTTGGACTAGTTAATGTTTTACGTCTCAGACAAACCTTTTTATATTCTATGCTTTTTTTTGCATTACCTCTAGTTCATGAGCGTGCTTATTTAGTTGTTTTTTTTTAACTGCTTCTGAAATCTACTTGTTACTTCTGTTTATTGTTTATTTCATCATTTTGTTCTGCTGTTTTTGATATCTATAGCAGAATTCTAAAAAGGACCAGACAAATTATTTTATCTACTCAGTGGCCCAATAAGGGTGTATGAGGTCTACCAACTCAAGAAATGAGTATACCTTTGCTGCCAGAAGCTTGGCGTTTGTAATACAGATGATCTTAGGATTTGAAACCATCTATAAGGAAGAGTCTGTTTGCTTGAGAATCTCTGTGTACTCCAATTCTGACTGGAAAAGCTCTTGAGAAGGAGGTCTCTTGGGCATTTGTCCAGTCTTGAATCAACTCAACCAGCTATTTAGTCACTCTTGCAGTATATTTTTTAAAATACTGACATTAAGTGTATTGAAGGAGATGGATACACAGAGAGATGTCAACACTGTTCCAAATCCAAAAGCTGTCCCTCTTATCTTCCACAACCTCCATTAAATTTAAATTAGACTTACTGTGCTCCTTTTAGATCCAGGTTTGCAAGAGAGCAAAGGCTTGTTTTGAGAAATACTTGCTGTGAACCAGTTACCAAGTCTCTGTTTAGTATCTTGGCTGAATTGCCCTATATAGTGAAGGCAAGTCATAGAGGAGCATGAATAGTTCCTCTACTATTACTTTTTTCCTTAATGCTATGATAAGGGATACTTAAGCTTGGTTGCAATTATGATGCATAGAGAATTATTCTCCTTTTTCAATCCGGAACCTATTAGGAAGAATAGTTACCTGTAAGGACAGCATACATATTATGACCCACTGGTAGATTTGCTCCATCAAGAACAAGTTCTGACACATTTATCAAATCTGCTTCTTTAATGGGCCTGTGCGTGTCTTATCCCGTATCCCACATTCTCCTTTAACCAAGATTTAATATCGACCTAAGGTTTAATCATGTAAACTCAGAACAGCTGCAGTTTGGGATTAGTAGGAACTGGTGTATAAAACACAGATTACTTATGGCTTTTGGTAACTGCTAACCAGAAATGGCAGCTGCTCTGGAGTTAGCGTGGCAAGTAAGCCTTAAATAAATCTGAGACCTGGATTAACGAGCTTTATGGAATGCGTAAGACTGCAGTGTTCCAATAACCAAGCAAGCAAGATTTAGACTGCTAGAAAAACACCCTTCATGTTTTCACTGACTCAAAATTAAACGTTTCAACAGGCAAAATCCTAACTTAACTTGTATTTCTCTTGCAAAAATTGCTTGCACTCCCAACCTTCTTTTGTAAATGACTGGTGATGCATAATTTATAATTTAATCCCATAGTCAGCTTTCTCAAACTGGTGCTCTCCGGATGTAACGGATCCCCTTCCCTTAGCCAAGATGGTAATTGGGCTCTGGACAATAAAACTCATATTTTGTGGGTATCTGGTTGGCGAAGGTTGCTGAACACAAAAGTGGGCATTTGTAGTTTCAATAATGTACTGGCACACCTGCTTGGCAATCGCTTCTATTCAGGCTTCTGCCAAACTGCTCCATCTGGAATTTGCAACAGGGCTGTTTAGTAATTAATGTTCTGAATCTACAATTAAACAATCAAGCAATGTATTAAGCGGAGCCCTGAAAGCAGGATTCCTCCCTTCCTCTTGAATAACTAAGATGTTGTTGTTTATTAGGACCAAGCCAATCACGGGGGTGACCACATTTCCTAGCACTGCAGTCTGCATACCAAAAACCTCCATAGGGGCCGGAGCCACAAGGCGCATACACAGTCAAAGAAAACAAGTCAAGAATGTTCACAAATGTGTTTATTTTAAAAAATAGCCAATTATATTTGCCAACGCTCAGGTTTTTTCCTCCATTGGGCACACACAGGATTCCTCTCTTTTTGGCCTCACGTATCCTCCAGGTGAGGCTTGCAACCTAGGCAGCCTGACAGCAACCCATCCCTATTTGGCTGCTTTCCAAGCTGAGCTTCAATTATTTGTAACAGACACTTTTACATTGGCTATAAATATATTTGAAACGCTCCAATGGCAGCCTGGGATTCGTGTTCTTCTTTTTTGTCCTTATCTTTGGTTTGGATAGTGCAAGGGACAGGATGACGGAGCAGTACTCTAACAATCAATCTCTGTCTTACGTACGATTTAGCTAGTGAGAAGTTGATCAGCTTTCGTGAAGATGCAGGCAGCCTAATGCCAGCAGGACTTGATCCTGTATATTTATTTTTAAAAACAGATGATATAATACTTATGCGGATTGTCACCGTTGTGTGTGGTCAAGTTAGAAATTAGTTGCCTGGCTGGGCTTCTGCAGACGAAAAAAGAAACTGGATTTTGTTCACCTTGGATCTCTCTCTTGGTGCTCTCTTTGCCAAAGACTTTTTTTGTGCCTTCCAGTCACATCTTATTACTCAAAGGGGATATAGGTAGTCCTCGATTTACCACAGTACCAAAATTTCTGTTGCTAAGTGAGACATTTATTAAGTGAGTTTTGCCCCATTTTACAGCCTTTCTTGCCACAGTTGTTAAGTGAATCACTCCAATATGTTAAGCTAGTGACCCAGTTCTTAAATGAATCTGGCTTCCTCAAGGACGTTGCTGGTTAGAAGGTTGCAAAAGATGATTACATGACCCCTGGACACTGTAACCACCATAAATATGGGGCAGTTGCCAAGCGTTTGAATTTTGATCATATGACCATAGGGATGCTGTAACGGTCATAAGTGTGAAAAATGGCCTTACGTCATTTTTTACAGTGCTGTTGCAACTTTGAACAATCACTAAATGAACTGTTGTAAGTCGAAGATCAAGTACTGTGATCCTTCTACAGAAGATGGATGGATAAAATATAGAACCTGAACACTGGTCCCCAAATTCCTTATTAGTTTTCAACACCAGGCAACTTCTCTGCAGTTTCTAAAACAAATGTTTTGTTTTTGTTTTGGGAAGGCAGTCTCTACTTGAGGAATGATTTAAACATACTACCTTTCTCTACCATATTTCTGTTGGAATAAGTAGCACTGAACAGAATGCATTTTTAAGGAAGGACCTCTTGCAGCAGGCAGCCATTTTGAAGGTGTGTATTCCTCCTTTTGAATCTGGGCAGCTGGATGATGGCAGCTATTTATATCTGTGTACCTGGCTAGACAGCCTATTACACAGAAGTCCTCAAATGAGGAGGCAGTGGACCTTGAAGCAACTCCCATTTGAGGCAATGGGCACTGCTGTGCAATGTGATGCTATTCTCTGATGATCCAGACTGCACATTCCTATTGTGCAGTGAGATCTGATTAATTCTTATGGGTTAACTTTTTTCAGGACCAAATATTACTTTCACACTTAATATCAAGCTGCTTTGCAGTTGAGGCTCTGGCTCAGTTGTTACCTGGCAGCAGAATAAAATACGAAGTCTGTTTGACTAGCAAACTAACTCTCTCCAGTTCTTACTCTTCCTGAAAGTTTTGCTTTCTAGCCGATTGCTGTAAGAGTTTAAGAATTTCTTCCTGTCTTTGCTTGTTTTGTGTTCCTACCACACCCTTCCTTCTCCTTGGTCATGTCTTATAATCTGTAATGCAGGGATCTGTAATGCAGGGATTGCCTCAGCCTTCTTTGTGATATGACTGTAAAGCACAGTTGACTAGACAGATTACAGAATAACAAAGTTGGAAGGGACCTTGTAGGTCATCTAGTCCAACCCACCCCGCCCAAGCAGGAGACCCTACACCATTTCTGACAAATGGCAGTCCAATCTCTTGAAAATCCAATCTCAAGTGATGAAGCTCCCACAACATCCAAAGGCAAGCTGTTCCATTGGTTGATTGTTCTCACTGTCAGAAAATTT
>JANHFL010001228.1:108927-122937 GCA_032468155.1 Oxyrhabdium leporinum | reverse complement strand
GGATTTGAACCGCTAGATTGAATCAGCAGAAGTGGCCTGCAGTTCAACACTCTAACCACTGCGCCACCTAGGCTTCTACAGTGCATGGAAACCAAATGCTAATAGCTTAAAAGCACTGAAAATATGACAAACTATAGATGACATCAAATTCAATGAAAATCTATTCTGCTCAGTAACAATTATTTCATTGAGAAAACAACAAAAAGCTAATTATTCAGCAATTGGGTTTGTACATTGCATTAATCATGATTTAAACTATGATTTGTTCATTAAATCACAGAAGTGGGTTTCAAATAACATATCAAGGTAAAAATCAAACAAATCACATTATTATTCTGACAATATGTAAATCCAGTCTATAAAATAGCTATAAATTAGATGTTCCTGATACTAATGTCAAAACCAGAGAAAATAACACTGGACTGAGCTTAAATATTAGTATACTTTTACTACTAAATCTGTGAATAGGCATAATGTAGTCTTTAACATTGTCAGTATTTCCAAAAACTTTTAAGGATAAGCTTTTGCCAGGTAATGAATAAAGCAAAGTTGTTGGACATGATCTAATCAAAGCTTAGAGTATCTCCAGTGATTTAAACGGGGAAAAACTGTTCAGCAGTTCACCAACCTGGGAGCCAATTATACAATGTTACCAAACTGGTACAAGAGGAACCGAGTGTGACATCATCCCAGAAGAAGACTGCAATTTTTGTGATGTGTTTCAAAAACAATGTAAGAATAGCAGCCGCATCTCCGCATTTCGGCAGGATAGAGCTGCAAAACTTCTGCCATCTAGTGACGGTCTGGATTTTTGCAGCCCAAAATCTGTAGCCGTAGCTAGTACAAGCTACAAATAGCATCCATGTATGATTGGGAAAGGAGGGGGAGGGGGGAGCAGACTCTGTAGAACAGGCACACAAAAGTAGAGATGTGATTATTTTGCTATCTCTCCCAACATTCAAAAATTAAAGGTTCAATATAAGATACTAGCAGCCCAGAGATCCACAACAGTGAGATGGTGGCATATTAAACAAACAAACAAACAAACAAACATAATGAATCATTATAAGTAATGAGTTGTTTTAAGCATGACTCTAAAGTAAACCTCAACAGCTGAATTTGTAGTTAACAATGAGTAATCAACAAAGGCTGCATTGGTTGGAATCACACAACATGCTATAACTAAATTAAGCAAAGGACAAAAATAATATTTTTTCAGAGATTTGTGTGCCTCCCGCCCCAGTGGCCTTCCAGAAGCCTTAAAAGCTGGCTACTCTCCCAAGGTCTGGGGTAGAATAGCTGCGGTCCCCTTGTTAGATGGGTTTTAGGATTTTGGATGTACTGTCTGGACAGATGTTAAATTGTTTTATTGTACCTTTCATGTTATATATTTTGCATCTCGTTTGTTTCACATGGCCAGCCACTCAGAGTGGTCTTGGCATCATCTAAATAAAATTAATCAAAAATAAAAACGTGGTATTCTAAAGCCAATTATGGCAACAGCCCCAAACACAACTAATGAACTTCCAAGCCATGTGCTACATGCCAGAATGAATACAAATGTCCTTAGGATTGTGCTGATTCACTGCTCTGCCAAGATAAATCTAGCTAGCTAGCTGATAGCAGGGCCAAGGAGAAACTCCTTTGGTGAGTTTGCAGAAAGAGAGTCAAGAAGTTGCTGATTCAAAATCCCCTGTGATCAAGACATTTTGCTTTGGATCCCCTATTAAGAAAGACACTGGAGGAGGGAAGCGAGACAAAAATGTGTTTTACCTGGTTTGAGTCTATCTCTGCTATCGAGGGGAACATGAACGAAAGAGAAGATCATTGTAATAAAGATATATAAATATTTGTGACTTGGGAGCTGACTTTTTTCATTTTGTCTTGCTGCAGGCTGGGGGGAGGGGAGGTAGATTACCATGAAAATAATCACATTACTGAAGTTAACTGGGTGATATTCTGTGTCTAAGATCAAGGTTTCCATTTTTCTCCCTTATCTATCCTAAAACAGGAGAAATTGCTTCAAACTTAAGAGGAGGGGAATTCAGTTTTTTAAAGGTATAATAGGAGCCTTAAATCTTTCAAGGTCAAGTCTCATTATTCTTTAAACCTCTCTGTCAAAGATAGAAAAAAATGTTCATTTCAGTCCTCCTAGGTTGCCTCTTTCTAAGTTATTGCAAAAATGGATGCTGCAAGGAGGACCAAAACTCTGTGATACAGGTAGTCCTCACTTACCAATCACAGCTGGGACCAGCAAGTCCATCATCAAGCGGCATGGTCATAAAGTGAAAGATCATATGATCACACTTAAGATGTCAGTTCATGAATTCCAGCTGAGGTTATTAAGTCAATCATCATAGGTTGGTAAGTACATCAGGTAACTACAACTTGCGATTTCCTGCTGGCTTCCCCACTGACTTTGCTTGTTGGAAGCTGGTTGTCACAAATGGCAATCACACGACTACAGGACACTGAAATGGCTGCAGCTTCAAAGTCAGGTTGTAAGTCTCTTTTTTCAGTGCCATTTCCATTATACCTTTAAATGGTGAACAAGTGGTTGGTAAGTGAGGACTCGCTAACTATTCAACCCACCTGGACGCTTCCATCAACAAGATGTGCCATTACTGTATGTTACATGTGACGTGTAATTTTTTATTTGTTTAGAAAATTTATATTGCTTCCTATTCGCACATGGTGACTCAGGGAGGCTTACATGAATATAAAACATCAGATATAAAAAATAAAACTAATGGAAGAAAATAATCTAATAATAAAATAATATAATCCCCACCCCACCCCGGCGACAACACATCACACAAGCCGTTTAATGGGCTCCATCCCGCTCTGGGTTCTACAGGCTCGCTGGCAGAACCAGGTCTTCAGCACCTTCCTAAAGAGTGTTAGTTTAATCTCTGTAAGAATGATGTTCCAGAGAGAGGGAGCCACACAGAGAAGGCCCTTCTTCTGGGTCCCACCAGGTGTATCTCCCTAGAAGATAGGACATGCAACATTCCTTGCCTCCCCGCTCTAGTGGGTCAGGTAGAGTAGCAGCGCTATACAATGGTGGGATTCAGCCGGTTTCCACCGGTTTGGGCAATCCCACCAGTTGTTAAATTCCCCCACCCACTATCAAAGTGGATCCTGGTTACTACACTGCAATGGAGAAATGGACAACGGTGTGGCTGGCACGAGAGAAAGAGAAGATTGCTTTCCTTCTTTCTTCTCTCTGCTTGTCCTCCTTCCTTCTTGCTGGCCGCTCTGTTTTCCATTTCTCCATTGCAGTGCAGAGCCCATGATCCACTTTGATAGCGGGGGGGGGGATTTAACAACCGGTTCGTACAGAGTCAGGTTGGGCCACGCCTCCCACGACAGCCAACCTGACCCTGGGCAAACTGGTTAAATTATTTGAATCCCAGCACTGGAGATACACGTTTACCAAACCTTTAGCTCCTTCCAGAAGTTCAACTTAGGAGATGAATTTGTAGAAGGACTGCCAGAGCCAGGCGGAGAGTTGAAAGGAGGGGTCAACCTAGAATCGCTATGTAGTCATAAATGAACTAAGTCCAATCTCCTCTGAATACCATTGACTTTTATCTAACTCTAACCAAGTTAACTTAACCATTAGTTGAGAAGAGTCCTGTGCATGGGCTATTAGCAATGTCAATTACCGTAAATTGAACCTTGATGAGTGGACCTGGTCTTTTGCACCTGACAGAATTTTATCGTAACTCATTAATTAATTTCGGTTAGCTATAATACAGCACTGGTTATTCCAACTGGGAAAATATCTAAAGGAAAATTATACTGTAATTATTAACCTTTGTGTTTATTTTGTTTATTTGTTTATTAAATGGGACGCTTTGCCTCTGCTGTTCAGGTGTTCACTTTTCAGAAGACAATTAAAAATTATCATTTTTCAAAAACATCCTTTTTGTGTGGATGATAGATTAGGTTATCTGCCTTTATACACTGCTTTTGGTATCTTAAGATTTGCAAAGCTGCAAAGCATATACGCATATACTATGCAAAGTCACTACAAATACATTTGCTAATTAGGCAGTATATGTATTAAATAAATATACAGAGCATTAAATCAAAGTACACAGAATCATAACTCTCATATATTCTGCAGTTTTGGCAAACTATGCTCACATTGGGCAAATTAAAATAATATATATTGGCTTCCACTAGTTTGTATATGAATTTTTTTAAAAAAAATTGAAGTTTCATAAAACTACAGTCAGCCTGAATTATTTGTGCTTGATAGCACTTAGGTGTTGTTTTTGTATTACACTATATATTCTAATTATTTGTGCTTGATAGCGCTTAGGGGGTTTTTTTGTATTACACTATATATTCTATTACTTCTCTGTGTGTGTTAGACGTAGTCCTCAACTTACGACTACAATTGTGCCCAAAATTTCCACTGCTAAGCAAGACAGTTGTTAAATAAGATTTACCTCATTTAATGACTTTTTTTTTGCGACAGTTGTCAAATGAATCACTGAAATTGTTAAGTTAGTTACATGGTTGTTAAGTGAATCTGCCTTCCCCATTGACTTTGCTTGTCAAAAGACTGCAAAGGGTGATCACATGTCCCAGGATACTGCAACCATCATAAAGGCATGCCAGTTGCCAAGTGTCTGAATTTTGATCACATGACAATGGGGATGCTGCAATTGTTGTAAATGTGGAAAAGCAATCGTAAGTCTCTTTTTAAGTGCTGTTGTAACTTTGAATAGTCACTAAATGAATAGTTGTAAGTCGAGGACTGCCAATATAACTCTATGTAACCCAGATACAGGTTCACCTTATAATATATGAAGAAGGATCTATTTTTACAATCAGTGTGGGCATTCCTTTTTGACAAGTGAGAATATTTGAAATTTTGAGGGCATATTATAGTCAATGATTCTCATGACTCAATGATTGGCAGGATGAATCACAAGGAGCCCATTTTACTAAAGGAAAAGGGGAGACTGTTCTCCATCCTTTCAATTCCCCACCCTACCGCCACCATCCTCAAATGCTTTCTATCACTTCAAGTCTTATTTGTACCTTTTTCCAGGTAAGACAGCAGGAACTACAGACGTTCCATCACGCAGGTTTTTAAGAAGAGACTGGACAGTCACTTGTCTGAGATCATATAGGTTCTCCTGCTTGAGTAGGGGACTAGACTAGAAGATCTCCAAGGTCCCTTACAGCTCTATTCTATTCTATACTGTAGACTCATATAAATTTTTTTTTAATTTTAAAAACGTCTCTGGGTTAGACGTAGAAATCAAATATTTTCTGAAACAAAAGATTGGTGCTTTGTTTTGCAGGAAGCTAGACTCTCAATTTTTTAAAACTTTTAAAAATTCAGGAGAAGCCTACCAGGCATCTTAAAGGTGTCCATGGGCACAAAAGCATGTCTCGGGTATTCCCACTGGTGATGATAGGCAGTATAAACAGTATCAATTATGTTGTCTCCCATGCATTCTAATCTTAGTAGTAAAAATATACAACATGTATCCAACAGCTTTAATAGTATCAAACTCAATTGTTCCAAAACTGGAATTTTGAAATCCTCTTACAATCAGAGCGAAGTCACCTAATGGTGAAGAAAAATTCAAATTAAATGTATTCAGATTACAGATGGTCCTCAACTTATGACCACACTGGAGTCCAGAATTTTGGCCATATGTTGTTCCAGTTTAAGGAATACTTAGCAAATCTTTAAACATTGTGCGGAATGTAAGGATGTATGATGTCCCCTTGGTTGTTTAATGTACTCATGGATAAGTATGGAAGGAATGCTCATGATTATGTTATAAGTGTATTGCTTGGAGACATGAATGTGTATGCACTTTTCATTAGAGTTGATGCCATATTATTGGCTGAGGTAACTATATGATGCAACAAGGAACATAAATCTGAAAACGTATGTTTCAAAACCAAGATATTTTATATTTGACAGGAAAAAAGCAGTGAATTATTCCATGTTATACAGTGTGTATATATATATATATGGTAAAAACTAAAATACATGAATTTGTGTATCTTGGAAGAAATGTTTACAGGTAATAGGAAAATGAATGGAAGCATTTAAAGTGGTGCAGATGCTGGTACAATGGTCTGTTGCAAAAATGAACGTTGAACATTCATTATGGCTCATTCAAAATAGCTGTGTTTAGGAATATGCTTCTGCATATTTATACTGATAATTGGGTGGATCAGAAGAAACATAAAGATGCAGTGGATGCATTGGAAATAGTACCTTGCTGTATGCGTGGTTAAAAAAAAGAATAGGATGGAGTATGAATGGATGCTGAATTAATGTGGTCTGCAAAGTAAAAGCAAGTGGGAAATAAGTGGGTTGGTCAATGAACTAGAATCCAATAGCAAAATATAATTTGGGGAGAAAGAAGACAGCACCAAATAAGTTATGTTGCATTAAGTTACTGAGATCCTTTAAGAGAGAGAAATATTGTTTAAAGAGCAAAAAAGCAAAGTGGTATGTGGATATGCTGAAAACAAGGATGGTTTGCAAGGACATAAAGACAGGGAGATGTAGAGTGAAGGGTATTGGTGTAAAACCATATTTAGATTTCCTTTTCTTATTTCTTGGCTTAGTGTATTTGACTTATTTCTTATTACTTTTCTGTGCTTTACATAATATTGGTTATCTCTAAAGGAAATAGTATTATGGATATATATGTATGCTGAACACTGGACATCTAACAACATTGCATCAGTTAATAAAACAAAACTGCAGCAGCTGTTCTCCTTCAACTCACGTAATTTGAAAAGCCTCCAGTGAGATGCTCAAGAAGGAAAAAAAAAAGTGACTCAAGCATTCTGTTACTTAAACTGTAGGAGAATGGTAACTGTTTATTGAACTTGGTGCAACTGCATTTTAATTGTTCTTACAACCAAATAAATGCAAAATATAATTTATCCTTCACATTAAAATCTACAAAATTACAAAACTGTTTTGTGCTGGTTATTTAAGAGCCTGCTAATAGTGTAAGTATTGTATTTTTGTTAATTATACACATTTTAGTGGTTTAAACAGTGCATAAAATCATTTTGTGGGTGCGCGTGCGTGTGTGCGTCTATGTATGTATGTCAGTGACTAACAAAACAAAAACTTATTTTTTAAAAAAGAAAAGAAAGCAAAACATTGTGGTTTTCCCTTCTATCAGCTATCTGTGGTGGATAAATATGCCATGCCCAAGTTAACAGTTCTGGAATGATAGATAATTATAACTGTCCCAAAGTGCTTTTTCCAAAAGGCAACTGGACTTTCTTGGTTTTTTTTTCTTTGAAAGTGTTTCACTTATCATCCCAGAGTATATCTATGGCGAAACAGAAGCTTCTTGATGAGTCCAGTTGCCTTTTGGGAAAACCATGACCTGGATGATTGAGAAATACCATAGATCACAGGTGTCAAACTTGCCACGTTACATTGCTGTCACGTGACGTATCACAATGTTTTTTTTTTCCTTTCACGGAGCTGGGGTGCGCGTGGCCTCCACGTGATGCATCCAGCCCGCAAGCCACCAGTTTGACACCCCTGCCATAGATGATAAGGATAACTATTCCAAAGAATGGCATATGCTTCACCAAATTAGGGCCACATAGCATTAAAATGGAAAGACGAGTCAGACTGATATCTCCAGTATCTCTCTCTAGTTTTTGATGCTGGACCAAGACAGGAATATTCCTTGCAATCAGTGACAGGCTGTGATTATCAGAATTGAAGCATTCCTTTCTTTCACTTCCAAAGTTGCAGATACATGTGATAGTTTTCTTTTTAAAAATGTGTATTGTTACTTAGCGTACTATGGATATAACACATTTAGGCATTGCTAGAGTAATATAAATTTTTGCAATAATTTGCAGAATTCACAAGGGATGTTTTCGTATTATAGCTTCAGCTGGTCATACCGTTTACCAGAGATTTATACTCCTTGAGATCCTACCTTTTGCTCTGATAACCTTACATAGTATCTGTATCTGTATCTGTATCTCTCTCTCTCTCTCCCTCTCTCTCTCTCTCTCTCTGTGTGTGTGTGTGTGTGTGTGTATTTGTGCTTTCAAGTCAGGGAGAAATCTCTGCAGTTTTCTTGGCAAAGTTTTTAAGAAGAGGCCTCTCATTGCTTGCTTCCTAGGGCTGATAAAGACTGGCCCAAGTTCACCCAGCTGACTTAATTACTAAGGCAGCACTACTCTTGCATTCTAGCCTGGCGCCTTAACCACTACGCCAAACTGGCTCTCATATATATAACCATACAGATGTATCTGTATATCACTTTATTTATTTTAAAAAAATATTCATGTGAGAAAATGCTTAGCAAGAGCTGCATATCAATCAGTGCTATTTTTGGTCTGATTTCTTTTTCAGGGCAAATAGAGTTTAACTAAACAATAAAATACAATTCCCTTTATAGCAGATTACCTCCAGATTCAAATGAGATCAAGGCTACATCCATAATTTTCAGAAAGGAACTAATAATCATATGAATAGTCTGAAGTGAATGGTTTGCATACACAGAAAGAATATTGATGACTGACAATGTTTGATGCTTTTGTTCAGGGTCCGAAATAACTTTTTATTTGATATTAAATGTCAATATTCGAGGTGTCAGACAACCCACCAGGTGAATATGATAGTCCACCAGGATTATATAAATGTTTTAAATCCTAAAGAAGACCTTATTCTTATCAGTTTGGAACTGGAAGAAAACCAACACCGAGCACAACAAAAGGGCATTAATCAACTCATCTTTATGAGAATACACTTGACAATGTGAAAAAAAGAAAACAAGTCAATGGTTTGTTTGTTCATTAAGCCAACTTTTCAGGGTCACTTAAATGTGAGCCACCACATTGGAAAAACCAATGCATATAAATGGCCAAGCATTTGATGTCAAGCCACTGACATCACCACAAAATAATGTGACAGCTACAATAAGAATTTAGTGACTTTTTCCAGGACTACCCATACTCTTGGTTCTCCCATTTTTAACTAATCCATCCAGTCCTTCTTCCCAAGAACCTCTATAAACAGAGCATAATGAAGTATTCAGTGCAACAACTCCATGTCCTGTCACTTGTAGAAGAAATAAGTGCTTATTTCATGGGATGGAGTCCAAAGGCAACCACCTAGTTCAGGAGGTGTGTGTGTGTGCACTGGTTCACCCTCTCCACCCTCGCTCCCAGCAGTTTGCACTTAACTTTTTTTTACATAAAGGCAAGTACAGGTAGTCCTTGACTTATAACTATTCATTCAGTGACCACTCAAAGACACAGCGGCACTGAAAAAAGTGACAATTTTTCACACTTACGACAGTTGCAGCAACTCCACAGTTGCATGATCAAAATTTGGATGCTTGGCAACTGGCAAATTTTTTAGGGGTCCTTGGTGCTCTCTAAACTTGTTTTGTTTTCTTGCAGACATTTCATTACCCAAACTAGGTAACATCATCAGTGCTAATAGTCTTCTTACTAGCACTATTACCTAGTTTGGGTAATAAAACGTCTGCAAGAAAACAAAACAAGTTTAGAGAGTACCAAGGACCCCTCATTTCAACCCAGGGCTACAAATATTCTTCTTTATTGGCAGGTATCTATGATTGTTGCAGTGTCCCGGGGTCATGTGATCACCTTTTTCCAGGTTCACTTAACTGTGCAACTAACTGCAATGATTCACTTCACAACCGTGGCAAGAAAGGTTAGAAAATGGTGCAAAACTCACTTGATAGCTCATCTTGCTTAGCAATGGAAATTTTGAGCTCAATCGTGGTCCTAAATCGAGGACTACCTGCACTGAGGAATATACTCTCAAATGCTGATTCTGTGTCATCCAATCTGGTGCAGAATTTAACAAGGAACAGATCTATATAGCTTGTGCTCAGTGTCTTAAACTCCCGACCGAGGAGAAAAGCTTCGGAAGTTCGTTTGGCACGAAATGGGCCATTGCAGAAGGCAGTTGCGCGGGAACCTCGCCTCGCCTCACTTCACCCCCAGAGGCAGCTAGACTCGCGTCCGCGGTCGGCCTTTCCGCACCGGGCGGCAATCTCTACCTAAGGAACACGGGGTATTTGCCTTCACGAGAGACTCTTCCAAGGGAAAGCAGCCCACGGCGCGTCCCGATTTACAACCGTCCTCGGTCCTCGCTTCTGCTTCCAACCCCTCTCAAACTCCTGTGCCGCCCGCTGGCCTCGCCTGGGGTCTAGTAGGCGCCGTGTTGGAGGGAGCGGAGGAGAAAGACGAGGCGGTTCGCCGCTGTACCCCAGCAGCCTCTGTAGTTCTCTGGCTCGTTTCTCCCCCCCGCCACCCACCCGCTTCAAAGCAACCCGCCTTCTCGCAGATTTAACGGCGGGATGGGCGCTCGCTCTTTACTTCTCCGAGGAAGCAATGAAATGGGTCCGCGGTCTCCTCACACTTCCAGGACTCTAGAAATCGAGGGCATCTGCCGGGGGGGAGGGGGGGAGGCAGTCCGCTTGGGTTCAAGCGCATAGTGTTATTCATCGCCCCCTTATCTGCACCCGCCACAGTTTGGCAAACGGGGTCCCAAAGACACACACACACACACCCCAACCCACGCGGAGTGTTTACAAGGTCTCCGACAGAGCCTCGTGGGGGGGAAACCCCGCGCGCTTCTTGGCCGCTTAGAGAGCCGAGCCGCCTCCCGCGCTCGGGAGCGAGCAGGTGAAGCGAGCGCCAGTCCGCAGCCCCCCGCAGCAGCGGACGGTGCCGCACTACAGGCGCGGCGCTCCACCGAAGGGCTACTTGGACGGCAGCCGTCCCAGCCGAAAGAACGAGAGATCGCGCCCGCGGGCACGTCCCTCTCATCCCAGCACTTTCCGCGTCAGCTGGAATCCTCTCCTTTTTCTCTAGCTTCCCCAGAAGCGCCGTTTTTTACGCGCTTGTTCCCGCTCCCCAAGGCGCGTCCTCGGTCGCCCTTCTCCCATCTGAGCTCGGAAGACGCTGGCCGCAGTCTCAGTCGTTTCCGAGGGCTACATCTGGACGGGGGAGGCCACCTCAGAAACAGGGGAGCGTCCTCAAGGCCTCCCCGGTTATTTCTGAGAAAGTCTTCCCTCGCCCCCCAAAGAGACGCCGCCGCCGTCGTTTCGACCCCTTCGTTTGCTCCAACTGAGCCCGGCTTTTGGGAGGAGGCCGTCGCGTCTGCTCCTCCGATCCTTCCCTTTTGTAAAGAGCCCCCCCACCCCCCGAGTTTCCTCCCTCGCTCTTTCTAACAGCGCTTCCACATGCCGCCGTTCTCCCCACCAGTCACCCCAAGTCATCCTTGGTTTCTCTCTCGCCCTTCTACAAGCGCCTCCACTATCGGGACTTCGGTCCCCACAAAGGAGACGACGGGGGACTTAAAACGCTCGTCCTGTCACCCCAATAGTTCTCAGTCACCCTTAGTATCAATTCCAGGCGCTTTAAGATTCTTCCCCCACCCCACCCCGTCCATCAGCTCGTACGAGTGTATCCGTGTCGTCGGGAAAGCGAGGGACGGCGGCTGTACCCCCGCTTCTCAACAGCATCGACGCCGATACTGGCTCTGTTCCCACGCAGTACTCCGCCCCCCCCCCCCGTGACCGAAATAACCGCAGCTGTCACAGAAAACTCCCGTTCTCCTCAACTCCGTCTCCCCTACCACCGTCCCCTTCCCGAAAGAATCAGCCTCCGCAACAGATGCTACCCCAGCCCACGGGCATCGTCTCCCCATCAACTCCACGTCGAAAGACCCGGAAGGGGGGGGGAAACGAGCCGAAAGACATCCCCCCATCACACACACACATACATACACCAGCCTCCAGGCTTTTGACTCCAACGGCCCAAGGTGAACCCCCCTGTCCCCAAATAACTATTAGAAACCCCGCTCGGAACAACCGCGCCGAGGCAAACCCCAACAGCACCAGCAATGGCATCGCTTCCCTCTTAATAATCTCTTCCACCACCACCCCGCACCCCAATTGACTTAATCCTACCAGTTCTTTCCATCTCCAGCTCGGACACCTTCCCACCTTCCCCCCACACCCCGAAATCCATACACTCCGAGAGTTTGCAGCGCTAATTCACAGCCGGCCAAACATCTTTGCTCGCCGTAGCTCGTTTTAAATCTTTGACAAAAGGTATATACTGAAGATAGGGGTGTGTGTGTGTGTGTGTGTAGTGGGGGGGGAGGGTAAGCTTAGATGCCCCCTCCTGCCTCTCCGCCCCCGCCCCAAACCAGCACCACCACACGAGGGTCCTGGGCGATCTTGCTCATTGGCTGCCCGCTTACCTTTTTCAGCGCGGACATTCTAGTGCATTATTCATTTAGCGTATAGTGAGTTGCATGCTGCGTTCAACGAGTCAGGTGAAGGATAGTAGTGGTAATAATAGTGGTGGCAACAGTGAAGGTGGTGAGGAAGAAGAAGAAAAAGAAAAAGAAGAAAAGAGGCAGAGAAGTATGCATCATTAACATTATCCCCCGGGTGTATTTTGTCTCAGAGACTCGCGCGCGGCCAGCTACACATTCGGGAAAACGGCGCCGCTGGGTAAGTTCCCTTGTCGCGGTCCAGGCGCTGCCCGGCTGCTCCGTAAAAAGCGGCTGGTGCGCTGTGAGCAAAGCGCCTTCGCTCGCTGCTGCCGCTGTCCGAACCGCTCTCGAGGCGGAATTCTCACCGTTCTGCGCAGCCGCGCACGGCCTCCCCACTCCCCTCCCCTCCAGAGCTCGGCAGGCGGGGCGCGGCTCAGTCCCTGGCCAGGCAGCCCTAGAAGGGAGGCCTTCCCCGCCCCTTGGAACGCTGGCGTAAGGACCGCCTCCCCCCCCCTCCGAGCAAGAGCCAATGAGAAGCCAGAGCCTCTGCGGATTAGATACGCCCGGATAGAACGAGGAAGCTGGGAGCGGGTCGGTGCAGCAGCAGCAGCAGCAGCAGGAGGAGGAGGAGGAGAACAATGTGGAGGGGGTTTTTTTCAACCCGGCGCTATGATTCTCCCTCTGCGAGGGGCGTGAGCCTTTGGTGCTTTTGTGCAACTCTCTGGGACACATGGCCTTGAACAGGAGGAGTGAAGGTGAGGCGGCGGGGCGAGCTGGGGAAGCAGGCTAACAAGAACGTCACTGTGTAGGAAACATAGAGATCAAGCGGAGGTGGGATGGACAAATACCTCCCCTCCCTGTAGTAGAGTTTGCTGCGATCGGTTTGTTTGCGTTTTAGGCATGGACAAAGCACTGAAGGCTAACCACATGAGCCTTAAGACTTTTCTGCTGTTAAGGGGTGAGAAGATTTGAAGAAGCTTTGGGAAGAGGTCATCAAATAGCGAGAGAGAGAGAGAGAGAGAGAGAGAGAGAGAAGGTTTGCCTGTTACCTGGGTTGGTGGGCAAAGTAAGGTCCTATAGTAGTGAAGCTGACAGGTGATACAGTAAAGTTTATCTGTTTCGGTTCTACCTATAGGTAATTCATGCAGTTGCCGGGAAGCATGATCAGTGTGCAGTCCAGCAAATCTGAGGAATGCCATACCAGGAAAGGATGGATTATGTTAAGTCACATCCTAAAATCCCAAAAGTGGGGATTGCTGAATGTCAACCTGGATCCCTGCAATTGCTAAAGAAAGTGTGTTTGTCAAGAGAGTTAAACAAGTGCTGAAAAATATTTCAGTGAGTGAGTGATGAAATTATATATGCCAGGAATGCAGCAAACCACAATTTTGAAATTGACAGTGTTTATTTACAGAGATGGATCTACCATTACACAGAGTGAGGCAGGTTCATCCAGAGTGAGTAGGAGGGAGTGGGTAATGACTGCCCAAGGACAAGATTACCAGGGATAAAGTGTAAAGTGTCACATGGTCTCCCAGTCCCCCACTAAATTAGCATGTAATGTTCAGATACAGTAAAATAGCCTGTCCTGTTAAAAAAAGTATTTTGTTAAAATGTTAAAATAAGACAACAAGAACTGCAGGCCACTTCTGCTGATTCAATCTAGCGGTTCAAATCCCACTAGGCTCAAGGTTGACTCAGCCTTCCAT